>JACATO010000474.1:0-27267 GCA_018389105.1 Nautilus pompilius | reverse complement strand
TTTTGTCGTGCTGCTGGGTGGTGATAATTGAAGGAGCAAACTAAATCAGTGCTCACGTCAGACTGGTGTTCTGTCCGGGTCGCACTAAATTTAACAACTAAATAGAGAAGCGAAAAGAGTAACATTAGGGTCTCGCAAGACGCCATTTTAAGTTTTTCTATTTGATATTTTCTAGCCAATTAGATCGATTGAGATATTATTCCAGTAGCTATTGACCATCTTCAGACAAACGATGAATTTTTATAACCCATTCTCACACGTTATGGCTCCAAAGTGACATTTTACATTAATTACATCCACGTGAAAAGATTTAATTCCATCTTAATAAGACTTTACGCTTTGCATTGTGAACATGCGTAGATAGCACCGGAGAAAGTCTGCGATGTTCTCGGCCGTCGAATAAAAATCTGAGAAGGTTTTTGTAAATATTTATTATTGTTGTCGTATTAGTATTATTTATCTGTTTATTTAAAATGTAATGATGGGAGATCAACAACAACAACAACAACAACAACAAAAACAACAATAACAACAACACAACAACAACAATAATAATATAATAATAATAATATATAATAATAATAATAATAATAATAATTAAATAAACTCACCTAAATCGAAAGAACCTCAAACAAAACGCTGGCAGATGGACTTTGAAAAGTTCTACTGTTAGTCTGAAAATGCTTATCTGTTGTGACTGGATTCCAAAGGTTTACTGTACTTAATTGTTCGTTGTTGTTTTAGAATTTATTATTATCTTCTAATCCAACGTTTCACCAATACACTCATTGCTAACATAAATAAGTCACATACACTTAACTGTTCCTCGTCCTTAATACTGACACACTGCTATTTTGATTTGAATTTCGGGCAAATAAAAACGATGTTCAATAGTTTTCTTATAAAAAAATAACCACCCTCCTTATAAATACCTGCATAATTCACGGCATACATTTACATTTATTACTTTTTGTTTGTATCTATAAAATACAATGAAGAAAATCGAGCTAATCTCAGCCACAAGAAGAAACCTTTAGAAGATCAACAGTTAGTCAACTCTTTCTCCTTATTCCAAAGACTGTGAGGCTGTCTGATGTACTGACCTCAGAATATTTAAGGTTTCCTATTTTATTTTTAAATATTTTTTTGATTAACCGATTCTTTTGTTAGTGAATGATATTGGTTTTCGTTCGTGGCAGTTTATTATTATTTTTTTCTCTTATTTTAAAATTATGGGAATTTAACTTGAACGCAAATAGCCAAACGGGATCTGTCAAGACCTCTGGCTTGGAACACCATAACAGCGGGAAGAATAAATTCGAAAATGACTGCAAACCTATGAGCAATGCGAAGTCTGTGAGACTTCTACAAAACTATTTATATTTTGAAGCTGGTTTATACAAATTATTTATTCTTCTTGTTTCTCTTTTTGTTTGTACTTAAAAGAGCATCATATACGCTTAGAAACCTAGAAAAACAAACATGCCGCAATTCTGTTAAAAATATCAATTAAAGATTAAACAGTTTTACATGTTAAACCTAAATTTCATAGCTCACTATACACGTAATTCTTTTCTTTCTCTCAATTTCTTTTTCCAATAAACTTCCCCTCTCTCTCGATCTCATCCTTTCTTTCTCAACTCTTTTTCTCTCAAGCTTTTCTCCAATCTCTCTCCCCTCTCTCTCCCCTTATCTTCTCTCTTTCTCTCCCCTTCTCTCCTCAGAATTTTCCTCCTTCCTAGTCTCAATCTTTCCTCAGGTCTCTCTCTCGCGCGATCCTGAGCAGCGCTCGTCGCTGCGCGCGCTCAGAGCTCGCTTCGATCTCTCGCTCTCGCGACTCGCTCGTTCCTCTGCTCTCGATCTCTCTCTCTCGCTCTCTCGCGCTCTCTCTAGCGCTCTCTCTCTCTCTGTCCGACATCATATCTCTCGTATCTCTCCTCTCTCTCTCTCTCTCTCTCGCTCATCTGAAGCTCTATCTCTCTCTCTCTTTCTCTCTCTCTCCACCTCCGTTCTCTCTCTCTCCTCTCTCTCTCTCTCTCTCTCCTCTCTCTTAGTCTCTCTCGGCTCTCTCTCTCTCTCTCTCATTCCCTCTTCTTCTTAATTCACTCTTTCAGTCCACCTTTTTCTCAACTCCCTATCTTTCTAAATTCCACTCCTCTCCCAATCCCTTCCTTCTTTTCCAACCCCCTCTCTCTTTCTCTGGATGAGTCTGCCAGTCTGCTTTACTTTGAAACGTCATCCACAAATAATCTCCAGAAAATATTATAAAATGTAGAAATTGCTTTAAAATAAAAAATTATCTTAAATGCGATTTTACTAATTTTAACCATTAAAAGCAATGAAATATAAATGATTAATATAACAAAACTAACTTTCTTAATTAACGTACTTTAATTATTGAGCATCGCTTAATTATTTTTAAAGAAAAATACATTAATTTATCATTATCTTAATGAAAAAACAAACCTGACCATTTAAAGTTTCACATGGTACACGCTTACACATTCCTATTAAGCTGCATAAGACATTAATTCAAAAATTAAAAAAAAAACTTACATTTTTTGTTTCCTTTTGCATAAAAACGTTGTTCCATATAAAATATTATTTTATCTTTCTTTTTTTTAAAAAAAACCAAAAACTAAATAAATCTCTATTTTCTTTATTTTAAATTAATCCCCCCCCACATCTATCTTTTGTGGAGTCCAGGAGACTTTTCGATTGTCTTTTTTTTACCGCCTTTGGAAGGTGTTACCCGTCCGGGCCGAGAAAAGTTTGGCGGGCGAGTTTAGAAGTGAGATAAGTACTACTTAAATTGCATAGGTTCACCATTACTCGTCAACCGAGCTCCACCGCCTCGCCTTCGGACCGTCGGATAATAGCGACTCTTAGAGGGGGAGAGAACGGCGTGGACCAGCCAGCAACACCTTTCCACCCACCCTAACCCCCTTAAACGCGACCACGCGGGGATTTCTGTCGTTGGCGGTGCTGGCTAATTTAATGAAACAACAAAAACAAACAACAACAACAACAACAACAACCACCCCTAGATGAAAGAGAAGTCCGTACATCACACGCGGTTTAGAACTGCTAAGAGATATTACATTTTCATCGATTGTTCCGCTACGATTCCTCCTCCTCCTATCTACGTTTTTCTCTCCTGTTCTTTATTAACCCTGATACCAACGACGTTTTACATCTGATAATTTGTGCAACTTATCTCATTTGTTTGGATGAGGGGGGGGAGAGGGGAGAGGGGAGAGAAGCCAGAGGTTTATCAGTCTCTCGTAAAAAAAATATATATATATTATTTTGTCGGGTTTTTTGTTGTTGTTCGATTGTAAAACAAATTTCTGACACCTTTAAAAAGTCTGAGGAGCGGGCGTGGGGAGGGGAAGGGGAGAAAGAAAGGGAGCACAACAAAGAAACACCCATCGCGACGAATGTTTTTAGACCAATCAACTGGGTCAAACGTCCGGCTCTATATACGGATTACTGCGCAGTCGCCGCTTCTCCTTGCGACGACGTCACTTCCGGAACCGTGTTTTTATCATCGCTGCAAAGCGATAAGTTTATTCTCAAAATCCTTTTAAAATCCCCGGAATTCGTTGTTTTTCCGGGCTTCTGTATATGAGAAAATAAGATAAATTCTATTGGCTTAGACACCGAATTCACACTCTGGTGGATATAAACGTGGGCTCGCGGATAAAATAGTTTATCGGTCACGAGGGGATATCCGGATGAACGTTCTCGCGGAAAATTGAATTAGCTTTTGTTTATTGGCAGGTATGAATTGTCCAACAGGCACACGTTTGTGTGTGTACGTGTAACTGTATGAACCAATGAACTGTTTTACGTATGAAATATTGGGATGTTGCATTACTACTGATTTCACAATGATGGCCACCAATGTATCTAATGTAGCGCACTCGCTCACCGTGGCTGCGATGACCTCGAGTTTCCATTATTGGGCATGTTGCCTAGCTTGTGGCACGTATTTTCTTTCTCAATTTTTTTCCAGCAGCAGCCTCCCACCCCCCCACCACTTCTCCGGTTTTCTCCCATACCTAACCAGGGGAAAGTTTATACGTGTTCTTTCACTAGGGCAGCCAAAAGTCGACGTGAATCGAGCTCTTCCGTATCGCCGTCCGTTTTCCCCGCATAGCTGGAGCTTCGGGTCTCGCCTGCCTGTCGCTCGTCAAAGTAACCGAGATGAGAATGTACTGACAACCACAGAAACACGTAGAAGCGTCGGTTCTCATCAGATAGGCAAGCCTTTCTCGTCTTTGTTGGATACTACTAAATAAAAAACAGTACTTAAATTATAACGTTTTTAATGATTTCTAAAGTGAAGAATTTGTTATCGTTTAAATCCTCTGTTTTATCATTGCAGTATTGTTTTCTAAAATAGTATTAAATGTTATGGTATAACTAACATTCCTCAGAGCTTGGCTATTATTATTATTATTATTATTATTATTATTATTATTATTATTATTATTATTATTATTTATTATTATTATTATTATTATTATTATTATTATTATTATTATTATTATTATTATTCATTATTATTATTATTATTATTATTATTATTATTATTATTATTGTTGTGTTGTTGTTGTTGTTGTTGTTGTTGTTGTTGTTGTTTGTCTTTATTTAAATTGGTTATAAAGATGTTTAGGAATCATCTTTCATGATAATTTACAGAGTTTATCACTTGGATTATTCAAGGTGGTTTAAAACAGTATGAGGATATCTACCTTAGTTCGTATACATTTGAAAGATCTAATAGTAGTCTTTGGAGAATGTTAAAGACTATAAACGGGTAAAAAAAACAATTACCTTAACACGAAGGAATAGGATCACAGACATATTTAACATATTAGCTAAATTGAGAAACGGAAATTAGATGAGCAGAACGTATTGCTGGCAGTTTCTCTCAACTAATCCCATCTCTCTTTTAACCAGTACTCTCTCTCTCTCTCTCTCTCTCTCTCTCTCTCTCTCCTCTCTCTCTCTCTCTTATTATAATGTAAAAAAAAAAAAACCATGAAGTTCAGAAACTGCATCGACAATTTTTCCTATGATTTCGAACCTGGCTGGCCACATTATCTACGACTAAACGTCACTAAATCAAACCAATTGGTGCCACTATGGACACAGAAAGATGAATTGCGGCGTATTTATAAACAGGTTCGTATCGCCGCGAGTTGGTTTGCCGAGGTCAGCCATTAGTATTTAATGAAGGAAATGCGCTACCTCTTTTAGGATACTAAGGAAACGTGGGTTACTTAAATCAAGTATCTGAGTCACTCACAAGATGTCGCATGTGTCCTCAATGACTCGTGCGACTGAGGCGCTGGCCAGTTGGTGGAAATCTGTTGGCAGGGACTGGTTTGGTCCATTTACACACGGAAAGGGTTACGCCAGGCGAATAGATGAACAGAACGCCACAATCTCTCGATTTCGGATATCTCTAGGTATTGTCGTCGTATAGTCATATTCAGTCTACTTCTAGATAGTGATCAGTGGGATTGTGATAGAAGCGAAAGGCGAGGGGTAACACGGACATGCCGCGATACACTATTATTCCGCCGATCGAAAGTTGTTACTGTTTTTTTTTTACTTTTCCGTCTGCTTATCTTTCAATGTAGATGTCCGCGCATCTCGTATGGACTCGTCATGAAACATGAATTCAAACATCGAGGAAGAATCACCGCCAAAAAAATGCAGGTTGGCTGAGAGGAATAAAAGGATTTTGTGACATTAAAGTCTATTTTTTTAATGCAGCAAGTAGCCGGAGCCAAATTGTTCTTGAGATTATTAGCACCAGTCATACTTACAGCGTTCCGACAAAGCCTCAGAGCCGATACGAGAGAGAGAGATCTACGAGTAACGGCGCAAAGGCAGAACACTTGTCTTCAGCAGCTGAACAACACCGCGTCGTACCATCAAGATCAAAGCCTGCCTGTAAACTAATTCTTGCAGCAGCTGAGACCAAATTGTGGCTGATATTTCTCAAGTATCAAAATGCAAATGCAGGTTTTCGGATTATTATTATTATTACTTAATTATTATTTTTTTTGTTGGAAGGGAAGGACTACTGTTTTTATGACTGGAGTCGAAAGACGACACACTCTCGACAACGTACTCAAAGACCAATGTCTGATGTTCCTGAAGAGACTTTAATTTAGTGTTTGTGTTTTTGTTTTACCAGCATAGACTTTCTGGCGGAAACGTATTAAGTCTGCATCGATTAAATTTAAAATCCAATTGGTTTCTTATTGCACTGGTGAATCTTTATTTCAGAATATGAGCGAAGACAAAGAACTAATGTCGGATTCACGGCTTGTGCAGTTTGGTTTCTATGGTAATATTTCTATGGTAATACACTGGACACAATCACGTGAGACAGTTATGATCCATCTTTGCTTGGCTGCCATTTACTGATAAAGATGGAACTTTCAGGACATTCGCTACTGGCATGACAAAAGACGTTGCTTATTGTTCTGCGATACGTCTCTACTACTGCAAGCATTTATCAGTTACATCCAAGCATTTCATTTGCATAATCAATTTGCTTAATATGCATGTTTTTATGATAATTGTTATATATAAGAATTAAAAAAGCTTTGTCAAAATGATAAGATGAAGCCTAATTCACTATACAGACAAACTACAGCAACACGAAGTGCAAAATATGGAAGCTTTCAGCTTTAAGGAAAACAAAAATGAAACTAAGAAGAGACCAAATATGGTACCCTTCTTTCCCTTACAGCTACGAAATGTTCAGTGGTTTTCATTCGGGGATCTAATTTATCACACACCCCACTTTTTGAATATTTAGAAGCCCGAAGTGATTGAAAGGTTAGCTACTTGCTAATAGCGAAGGGTAGAGATAGTTTTTCAAAAGAAGATTGTTGGTCTCGTCTGTATTCGGGGATTTTCAGGAATCAACTATGCCGGATTCCAGCCAGAGAGACTACTGGCGAGAGTACACGAGATGTTGGCAAACAGTTGGTCAATGGCAAAAATGTAAGTAATGCGAAGATAAGCACTTACTATTAAAAGTTAAAGACAGTTTCAAAAATAAAATTGGTAATTCTTGTTTTTTTTTTATGGAACTTTCCTCTTTCTTTCCTTTTTTTTGGTTTCTAGCTTACGTATTTACCTTTCTTAGAAAGTGAAATCGACAGAACGAGTTCAGACTTTCCGCGAACACAAGGAAATTTGCTTCTTTTCTCCGCTATGTTTGTTGCTACTTCTTCATTCTGGAAAATTCTCGAAGTTAACCTAAAGAAAGAAATCGTGCAAAAGAATTACGGAATTCAAAGAGTTAAACGCAAGGTTTCCTAATGTTCATCGTTTATTTGAATGCGATGAAATAAAACGCTCGGAGAAGCTGCTGAAACATGTCGATGATTCAGAGTGGATTCTAACGCAGAATTCGACGGAGTTCTTGAGTGCGCGATATTGAATGGCAGAAAACGTCGATAGATGTTTGGAATTAAATTAGCAAAGAAGTTGGTATTCATGCTAATTTGACGACAACCATATATGCTAACAGATAGCTTTACCTTTAAGATCAATAAGTACACCTGCCGTGATGCTTGCAAAGCTGCACTTACGGCAACAGCTATTGTGTTTCGGAAGACATACGAGATGAGAATCTGCTGAGACGAAGTCCTTTGGCCAGCTTCATCATCCATCGTGGAAGAGGGATGGAATACCCGCTAACCGCCACCTGCTACTTCGCCAGAGAATTTCTTGGTGAATTCTCCGTTATTGATAGCCTTAGCATCTGCGGCCCTTTTTTTTTTTACCGTTTTCTATTCGAAACTGTTAAATTATTTATGTTGTACAAAATTTAATTGTTAACATTTTATGGAAAGTTTTCATGGTTTATAGCCGCTTATTAAATAAAAAAGAAAGTTGTAAAGAGAAATAATTAATTAAAACCTAATGGATATAAATTGTTCTGTCGCTATTTTATTAACTTACTGGTATGCAACTCTTTATTTATTTTGAAATGCACTAAATTTCCAACTTACTGGTAAAAATTTTAGATTAGGAATAATATAGTAGAACTACGTTTCGGAAATAAAGGTATGATAAATTAGCGATTCTGAAGGCCGATAGCGGTATGATAAATTAGCGATTCTGAAGGCCGATAGTTAATGTAGAATGTAGCGCTCAATCGTCAAAATGGATACTGAACACGGATTAAACGTACATCTAAAAGGTGTTTCTAAAAACAATTCTGCCAACAAGACGTAGAACCAGGAGGACATACTACAACAGGTAATAACCGACAATAAAATAGAAACCGCAGGACATTAGTACAACAGGTAATAACCGACAATAAAATAGAAACCGCAGGACATTAGTACAACAGGTAATAACCGACATTAAAATAGAAACCGCAGGATATTAGTACAACAGGTAATAACCGACAACAATACTTAAAACCTAAGAAACGTAGAAGCTACAATAAAATAGTAGATAGAACCTATAACAAGAAATAAAATTTACTATTATAACTCTTCATAAATACCTTGCGGCGCCTTCGATAAAACCACGAATTTGTCAAACGTTAAAGGTTATTGTAATTTGCACTAATGTGACCAGTCTTTTGATTATCTTATTATGCTTACAGGTGCGTGTATTTGATATACTTCCTTCCCGCTATAGCCATGGTTACTTGGTGGTAACGTTTTTAGCATATATCATTTCAGGACCTCGGGGAATCGTTTACACGAACACCTACCACTATGATTCATCATCTATTGAAAGTAATTGTATTATTTCACCTTTCGATGGTTGTTGTTGAAACGTTGTACACAACTCTCACATCCACGTGACAAGATAGTCAGCAGCTTTATCCATACAACCTTTTGCAAAGGAGATATTCTTGAGTTTTATTAGTTATTTTTTTTTTCTTATTCGATAATCATCGCGCGTAAAAGATAATTAAAAACTTTAAAATGTTCTTTATAAATTAAAAACGAATCATAGAGTGAGTTGTCACGTAGAGAGGCAGTAAGAACAATTGTCAATAGATCGCGCTGATAAAGTCTCTGCATCCAGATTAGATTATTAATCACATTACAAATTACCTTCGAAAACGAAAACAAACGACAGATAAACAAAACTATCCGATAGTCCGCTCGCATAAAGATTATAATAAGGCTATCGTTCACGTTGACAGCAGCCTCCGGGTGAAGGGAATCATCATTCGTTTGCGGCCGTTTTTTTAAACATTTGGCATAAATTGCCTCTCCCACTGGGAATACTGTCTCACTCAAAAGACAGCAACAAAACAGAAAACAATAATAAAAAACAAAACAAAATAAAGTAAGTAAATCAGACAGGAGCTAAGGTCGGGAAAACATGGTGGACAGAAAGTAAAAGGTAAAATCATTCGTTAGTCATTCCTAGCGATAAACATATGGTCTAGTCAACAGAACAACCACTGATATGGGGATGTGCGCGTCGTCATGCATGGATATTTTTCCCCGAATTGCAGCCCTGGATATGCAAAGTTTCAATGCCGAAACCACGTTCAGCTTTCTACACTCTAAGGGGCCCATATAAAATCCCCACAGACAGAGTTATGCTCTACAATGTAAATCAGCCAAGAAAGTTTGCAAAAGATTCTTTTCTTCTCTTCTTCTTCTTCTTCTTCTTCTTCTTCTTATTATTATATTATTATTTTATTATTATTTATTATTATTATTATTATTATTATTATTATTATTATTATTATTATTATTATTATTATTAATAAAATGAGACCTGAAAATATGAGTGTGAGGAATACGTGGCAAAACACCATAATTCAATAAAATAAGAGCACATTTAATGCAAAGTTCTTTTTTTTAAATGTTTTGAATGTCTTCCATTTGTCTGTTACATAAATACTGTATTCTTTGGTTGAAGTCGCGAAGTAGTTGTAATGCACACGAGCTAAAATATCATTCTTTTTAAATTCAACCATAAATATGTCGGTTCTTAGTTGCTTACATTGACAGTGACACTCCGGTAACCAATCTTGTATAGTTTTCCCGGCGTCAGTCTTACTTCTTATATTTTCACCCCTTCTTACAGACAGTCCGCTATTTCACAAGTTGCGATTTATGGAACAAAAAAAAAAAAAAAACATTCCAGATTTGCCGAATTGCGATGTCAGGCTGGACCGGGCGGCAGGAGAGGCTTGATGAGATACCATTTTGATTGCCGGTATATGGTCTGAAGCCTTTCGATTCCGTCTGGAGGAGATACCGCTTCCTTACCGAGATCTATATCGGACGATCCTTCCGAGAAGAAGAAGATGAGATCGAATAGAGGAAGGAAAGGATGTGCGGAGACAGCAGCGGCCGGGGCATAAATCACTACGGCGAGGAATAACTGGAGTTCTTCCCTAATTGGAAAGCGATATAACCCCGCCGCTGATTGCGGACAGGCTCGGATCAGGGGAAACAATTTTTTGTTTGTTACATGAGATTTCCTTCCGCGACTGTTTTTGGGTCCCGCCCCAGGGAACTGTAAAATCTCGTCTCTCTTTTACACACGGAATGCTTTGAGACTGGATAAACTGGCGCAAGAAGTTGGCGCTGAGGCTGCTGGGAACGCGAGTTCTAACCGTTATGTTTATGGAATAGTGAAGTAATCTTGTACAGATGGTCGTGGAGTTATAGTCATACATGTTTAGAGAACAGGAGAAGACGGTGAGATGAGGGTGGAAAAGAGTCGAACAGACGGGTAAATTATGAATAAAGAATAAAGGTGAATAACCTTCCTGAAATATAGGTTATAAGAAGCCATGAAAACGAATTTGTTGGTGTCTCATTTACAGAGTCTGCCACACCCTTAGTAATTAGGTACAATGTGTTTAGATCGTGTGGTGCAGAACCCGAAGATGCCAAAATACGCTCAAGGTTCTCGCCCGCTAAATAACCGAAAATGGTATTGAAAACCGATAAAGAAGTAAATAAAACAATGACATCTTCGTAACATTTTTTTTTTGCATCGTGTAATTATAAAATAATATGCAGAATATACAGAACCAGAGAGGAAGTAGTTAGTGTGGAAAATGTGTGTGGAGTCAGACAAGGTTGTCTCCTTGCTCTTACTGCTGAAATCTTTTAGCAGTTAAATACACTAGATCAACGAACTAAATCATTTAAATAAATTCAAAAATCCAAACGTTCCGCAGCAATACTAAAATATTTAATTTAAAAGATTTAAAAGTGAAATATAACCCTTCAATAAATAAACAAACAAATACAGACCCTCTGCTTCCGACCAAAGACAGCCAAGCAAACTACGGCAAGTTAAGTAAAATGTTTTCAACTTCCGCACTAGAAGCGAAACTATGTTAAACTCTGAGTCGGGCAAATAAAAGCGAAAATTAAAAAAAAAAAAAACCAAAACAAAACGACTTGTGGGCACCTGTTTTCAGACAAATAGATAAATATACGAATACTTAGTAAGTGAGTTTCAGTGTTAAACAATAAAAAAGTCTACGTCTTCTTTCCCGCTAACACATCCTATAATTTGGCAAAATCGGGAGTTTTAAAAGTAAAAAGTAAGATATAATATGCAGAGATTTGCCTAAATGCATAAGTTTATTTATGTATTATTAAAATCAAAATGGCGTCAAATTTTCTTGTTAGCATTTTGTTTTAAAAATATTAACTGGTTTTTAAAGCTGTCGAAATAGTTAACTAAAAATGTTCATCCGAGTTCACAGAAGTAGTACGGTGCACGTTGAGAGAGAATATTCTTGCGGATTGCGACAAGACAAATGGTGAGTAGATGGAAGTCCGTTGCGTCTGAAAGGTCAGCTGCTTACTACTAACGCGGTTAAGGGGTTCGAAAAATCCACGCACGTCTAGCGAAGGCGAATAACGTGGCGGGCGGAGGGAGAGGCGATGATGTAATAACGGCAGCTCAGAGCTTTTAGTTTGCAAACTAGATTGACGCCTTATCATTGTCATTGTCATAGCTGACAAACGGTTATCTAGCAGCTGATGAAAGTCCGGACTGGTTCAGATCAGTCACGATGGTGATGGTGATGATGCTAAAGCTTATCCAGCTGACTGCGGTCCGAGGTGTTAGGTTTTTTAACTGTTGATTGGCTCCAGTCTTGGCAACATCGATGATGGAACCAACGACGATGGCCTGCACAAAGATTCCCCCGTGCTCGCATTTAAATTTGTAAGCAATTCGCTGCATCTTGTTCAGGAGATCTATCGAACACGAAATTGTCGATCTGAACATCTGATACGGCGCAATCTCGTTTACGTTTCGGCTTCTTTACTAACCTACGTTTCGAGTGGAGGCGTTTTTTCCCCCTTCTTCAGATTTATTTATTGGAAAGCGTTCTTGTTGTGTTTTTTTTTTTTGGCGCCCATAATTAAATGGAAAAAACAAAAAAAAAAACAAACTATTTTATAGTTCTCGAGGTGGAAAGTTTCATTACGCGGAGAAAACCAATTGATTAATTTGCAGATGTTCCCGTTATCAGGTAATAGTAGCTGGGCTTCGATCACGTTCGCCGCCTATCGGTTGCTACGAGGTCATAGTTCCAGATCCAACACTAGTGCTTGTATCGATCATGTTGTTCTTGTTTTTTTGGGGGGGGGTTATTCCGTTCTTTCTCTTTAAAGATTAAATTAGAATTTCTTTCCTGTTTTCCGGGTCGTTTTGTGTTTTGTCGAGGGCCGGTCGTCCGGACTGCTCCGGGCCTCGGCGGTCGACAATGGAGCCCGGCGGTGAAAACTAGTTTTCTTTTAAAAAAACGGGAGATAATCAGTCTTTTAAAAAAAAATGGGGGGATAATCAGTCTTATAAAAGGGGGGATAATCAGTCTTATAAAAAGGGGGGATAATCAACCAAAAGATTCGGATAGAGAAATTTACTTTTTAGAGAATCAGGGTTTGTAAGTATATTCAATAAGTATCCTTAATGTGTATAATAAAGGAGAAGATAATTAACTATAACTGATCTGGGTTGTAGTTAAGCTAAATAATGAACCTTTAAAAAAAAAAAAAAACCCAAGAGAAATACTACTTTCTGACTTGACGAGGAAAGACAAAAATAATTTTTTTATGGAAGCCGTTTGTGATAAAGTTGTAAGGTCTGGTTTCCGTCATTCGGAGAGTGAGATTAGAAGGCTCTACTATTTCGGCTTACCGCCGCGCGTCTACTGCCACCACCACTACGACAGATATCTGCGTGGCCGCCATGGACAAGCCCTCTGTTTTCAACAATCGCACCCCTCCACCCCACAACACCACAAACCACCCAAATAGCCCCACTGCTGTGTGTTAAAAGAGAAGAACCGTAACGTCGAGACCAACTGGTGGGTACACACGCACCACGGCAAATCGAAGAATGGGCAGATGGCCTCATCACCCCCCCTCCCTCCCCCCCGATACCCGCAGTCCATCACGACAGACGGAAACATTATCATGGGAAACGAGAAAAGTGCAGATACTGAAGTTGCCTGTCGCAATGACGCTAACGTCAGGGAAGAGACAGGAAACTGTGGCCCGCTGGGAGCCGAACTGAGGACTCTCTGGAAATGCAGAGGTCACTTCGGTGGATTATTGGCGCAACTGGCTCAGTCAGCGGTGACCTGAAGCAATGGATGTCGAAAATTGATGCGGACGTCCAACCTAACACCTTCCAGTAGCACCAGCCATCACGCGGGCATCCCTGACCAATTCTGATACTGACAAAACCATAAGATTTGACTGGCATCTGCTACCAGCACCCACCACTACTACCACCACTACTACTACTATGATAATAATAATAATAATAATAATAATAATAATAATAATAATGATGATGATGATGATGATGATGATGATGATGCAGATACACTAATTTTGATTTATAGAGGTATATAATTTCTAATATAACAACAGAAAAGAGGTGGAAGCTGCATTTTGTTTGCATTGATGTCTCGTTTATCAGTTTTTATTAACCAGTTGACATCAGTTGTCAGTATCCCCTAAACAGGACTCTCTAAAGGGAGGACGCAGCAGTCGACGTGAATTTACAAGTAAATCTGAGAGCCGTGTCAACTATCTAACACGTAACTACGTTCGTACGAGAATAGTTCTGTTGATTTGTACTGTCGAATACAATGGGTTTTTTTTTTTTTTTTTTAAATTCCCCGAATACTTCGGTGTCCGGTAATTGTTCTTATAATTTTCAATTTCTTCATTAAATCAATTCAGCACAAAATTATATTTAAAATAATATATAAGATTTGACGAAACGCATCATTGGTTTATTGAGGTTTTGGTCTTTTTTCCTGCCTCCCCGTCTGTTTTTAACGACTTCTTTCTTAAGGAGCCACGGAGCGAAAACGAAAATTTAAAAAAAAAAAAAAAAAATTATCATTTATCTTATGTTTTGTAAAGCTTTCTGTGCAATCTCTCGAATTTAATACGTTCATAAAAAACCAGATAGTTGATCGTTTTCATGTAAAAATTATGCTTTTGAAATAAATTACCGACAAATTTCTCGCATGAACTCATTTTTTTCCCTTTAAGTGACCGCGTGACGTCACATAGCGCGAAGCGGAGAGAGCCGGCGTCCAAAACGAGACCTCGGCCGGTCACGTGGTTTGATCTCAAATTTCCAATGCTCCCTAATTCGTCTGCTTTCCGTCATTTGTTGCGTTTTTTTTTTCTTCCTTGCTTTGTTCTGCGCGCGCGTGTGTTTGTCGTTGTTTGTTTTTTTTTCCCCATCTGATTTCGATCTCGTCTCTTGCGCGTTCTGTCACGGTAAGGTCGGAAACTGGTAGCGGTGTCGCAAAAAAAAAAAAAAACCATTAGGCTTATTGTTGCGATTGGTTTTTGCGCAACCATTTTTTTCCTTTCTCTTTCTTCTTCACGCGCGTGTATAATAACATCGTTGTTGATCGGCGCGTTTGCGTCGACAGAAATCTCTTAGTTTTTTTTTACAGCGGATACATAGCTTATAAGGAAAAAAAAGCTCATTAATATTAATGAGGACGTTCTCTTTAACGTCCTCTTGTCGTTTTTTTTTTTTTTTTTAATTTTTGCAGATAACCGCCACCGTTTGCGAGCCGAGCTGATCCCGCACAAACAGATTCTGTTCTTAAAGTGAAAATGAATCTGACTCTGACATGTAGGCGAAGGTCATAATGAATGTAATGAGCCCTAATTAAGTACAGGAAAACTACGGCAAACCTGTGATTTTATTCACACAAAAACAATGTTGTCTCTGCTCGTTAAATTCGGTAGTGTCATTGTTACTCCTCAGATGGCAGCATAGTAGCCATCGCAAATGGAGTATCGATGTTGAGAGAGAGAGAGAGAGGAGAGAGATGGAGAGGAGAGAGAGAGAGAGAGAGAATGTTTCGTCGTAGAGTTTCTCACCGATGAGCACCTGAATCTGCCTCGAGGAACCATTGACGTTGTTGAATGCGAATAGTCACCGGCTGTTGCAATACTTGATATTATGCATCATGCAACAACAACAACAATAATAATAATAATAATAATACATAATAATAATAATAATAATAATAATAATAATAATAATAATAATAATATAATATAATAATAAAACCTAAGTAGAACATTGCTATTCTAAAAACAAACGAAAATGCACCAAAATGCACCATTTCTTTTCTTAAAGAACAAGAAGCCGAAAGCCAGCCATCCAACGCTCTGCTAGTTTCTGGATAGGCTCTACGGTTCGCTGGATAAACTGTCCTATGTAACTAGTTCTGACGCCTGTTCGGCGCACTATTTCTGGTCGTGGAAATGACGCACAAGAGTTAACAGAAGGCCGTAACAAGCTGATGACCCGATCTGAACTCGTCACCAATGTGTCGCCGACATATCACGTGTGGGTTTGACGATAAAAGGGCGACCGCTCTGTGAACGGTCCGATTGGATTACAAATTCAATTCACGTTGGTGCAATTTGCTTTCCTCAAGATTTCCACAATCAAACGCAAAAATGAATAAAATCCAAAAAATATTCTCAAGAGTGCGTCCAATAAACTCCAGGAGAAGTGACCTAGTTACAGAAATTTTCAAATCAGTCTTTAAGTTCGATATCACAGTCTTCAAGGTCCCGACTTGGCAGCCATAATTAGATATTAACTCCAATTTTAATTTCTCGGTTGCATTGACGAGTAAAAATGTCTTCAGTCTTCGATAGTCTGTAATACCAACTAACAACTCTGCTTACATCGGAAAGCTGCCCAGGTTTCACAAAGAAAGTAATTCTGACTTAACACCTACCTACTCAACGCAAGGGTCACAGGAAAGCTAAGGATGTTAGCTTGGCAGTATCTAGAATCGAAAGGTTAGTATGTGTAAAAGAGAAAGAACGGACAACCGAAGCTCTGGTTGGGGAAAAACCCCTCTAGGTAGTCATTTCAGAAAGTGCTCTTAAAACAATAACGATATTTTGTTCTGGAAACATCTTCAACTCCCTAACAATGATTAATCTTGATTAATCCATTGTTTAGATATGGTTAAATATACCTTTTTCCATTTCAATAAAAAAGAAAATAAAATGCATTACTGGTATTATTATTAGTATTATTATAGGATTATTATTAGGATTAGTAGAGGATTATTATTATTATTATATTATGATTATTATGATGATTATGATTATTATATTAGTATTATTATTTATTATTATTATTATTATTATTATTATTATATTATTATTATTATTATTATTATTATTATTAGATTATTATTATTATTATTATATTATTATTATTATTTATTATTATTATTATTCTTATTATTATTATTATTATTATTATTATTATTATTATTATTATTATTATTCTTAATATTATTATTATTATTATTATATTATTATTATTATTATTATTATTATTATTATTATTATATCGTTAAGGTGTTTCATTTTCATTCTGAGTGTCGACTGAATTTGGTTGTATCTCTTCCTGTACTTGCTTTCTTATTTCTACTTCTCTGCATTAAATACCCTTTTGTTCCTCAATTTCATTTACAAATGCTAATTTATTGTCATCTGTATCTCATCTTTGTTTAGTGTACCTCACTGCTTTGGTTTCATTTTGTTCATGCAGAGCTCTGAAGACTTGCCTCGGCGTGATGCCCCACTGATGTCTGGGAGTTAAGAGAAGTACATTTTTCGACCCTGATCTGGTCCACCACCGAGAGATCCCTTTCTTGTTGCTTCGCGTGGCGAGCGATGCGGTATAAACGTCTTGGTGATTGAGTAGCTATGTTGATGAAGGAAACTACGGATCGCTCAAATCTCCCCACTAGGTGTTCTCACATAACAACAACAACAACAAACAACAACAACAACAAACAACAACAACAATAATAATAATAATAATAATACTAATATAATAATAATAATAATAATATAATAATAATAATAATAATAATAATAATAATAATAATAATAATAATAATAATAATAATAATAATAATAATAATAATAATAATAATAATAATGTGCCATTTATAAACATCAAGCTATTGTAGACCGTTTATTTCAGTTCTGATAACCCATCATGTAGGTAGTTCACTATGCACCAATATTCTATCGAAGGCGAAAGGGACAAATTCAGAATTTTTCAAAGCGTATCGATGGAATCTACAAAACAAGAACCTTTCCTGGTTGGTAGCTTAGCTTGTTTAGACCACCATCCAAGGTAGTTTGATATTACGAGAAAAAAAGACAATATCTGAAGAGAGAGATGTGGAGTGAATTAAATGTTTCTGCGTGAACGTTGCTCAACCAAACCGGTGTCGGTATCTGTCGTCAAGGTTTCCATCACGTGGTTGGATAGCGCATCTAGTTTGGTAAAGGAAAACTCCAGCCAGTTTACGAGGAAAACATAAATCCCTTTCATTGCGTGCATGACCATCTTTCAGGACATCTAGAAACAGTCGTGGATGTTAATTCTACCAAAACTAATAAATTGATAAATATTATACTAAACTAAACGTTTATGGCGACAGTAAATTACACACGCTGCTGACCAAGAAGCAGGAAAAGAAGAAAAGACATCGAAATGTCGGGTCTGACTTATTTTATGAGCTAAACTGGTTGTCTAGGAGTCAGCCTAACGTTCGCCATTGTTGTTAAGATGCAGCATTTGGACTCTCCTCTGACTTTGTATGTAAATCACTATTTTTTCGAATAAAACGCCGTTTGTTTTCTATTGAATATCGCTGCTGAGTGAGTAAAAATAAATTTCCGATAGCCATCAGACCTTCATTTACAACGGCTTATTAAGAACTTTTGTGGTGATTTTTCTGGTGATACAGGTAATCAGATACAAATTTATTTTTTTATAAATTTATGAATATTTGTTCTTATGTTCACGCGTCAACCCGCATGTAGAGGAACTGCAAAATAACATGAAAAACACCTTGGAAGAGGAACAAGCAGTTCCAATTTGATTTTTATCTGCTCACCTGATTGCTTCAGGCGATGAGCGGGACATTCTCTGAGATGGAAATATCGGGATTTTCTGAGAACCCAAGATGTCCTGCCAGTTCATCGATGAGACCTCGTAGGTGCAGATAGATTTAAAGAAAGAGAAATGACACGTTCAGTTTTAGGGTCTTGGATTTTACCTAGAAAGGGCATGCGACGTCCAATGAAAAAGATGACATATTAAAAAAAATATATCTTATATATTATAAATATTTTGGTTAAATTAAATAAAAAATTTATTAAGTTTTCTTTTTTTATATTTTGATTGCAATCAAATGCAACATCCAGATGACAAAGAAAACTGGTTATCTCAAATGGTAATCCAGAATAGAACCATCAGGATTATTCTAAAAGAAGGGGGGTCTAAACCACAAAGGATAGTGCTGGGATGGACTGTAACGATATTAATTTTTTCCACTTTTAATCAGGTGACGTAGGTGTTTGGTGTAAGCTTTTAGCCAACTACGGTACCTCACCGAGGCAGTGTATTTGCACGTTTAGCAACTGTCGCTTTACGGAATTCGTATCGTCATCTTCACACCGCCAAAGCGATACATCTTTATTTTATGAAAAAAACAGATCCAACGGACAGACTTCCTCTAATAGTAGTAGAACATTTCAAGATGAAATAGAAATAGTTAAGGTATACAGCTAACAAAGTAAACGGTAATGGAAATCTTATCGCCCTCTTTAGAGTTTCGATGTTATCTGAAAACAAAGTTCGTCGAATTTTGAGATTTTGGTTGTTTATTTCCATCCTGTTTTTTTTGTTGCTGTTGTTGTCGTAAGCCAGAGAAACAGCGGTGCCAATATTCGAGAAGCCAACCAGAAAGTTGACTCTTTCCTGCTGTTGGTCTGGGTAACACGAATTTTTTAAACTCTAAACGTGATCTCACAGAGATGGCATCCATCGTGCTCAACCATCTGTTTTATTTGCCATCAACTAAACACAATAGAAAAACCAAATAAACTCTCTTTTTTTTCCAAAAAATGTATGCGTTTATTTACTTATTGTAGCGGAAGCCATTATGACTTTTAAATACGCCTGTAATCACAATCGATCTTATTGGTTCGATCGACATGTCACTGTCGTCAGTGGTCTGAAAATTCATTTCGTAAAAGCGTTCGAAACAGGTGGTAATTATTACTGTTTATTTATTAGTTTTTTTATTCTTTTTGCTGTTTTAAATATTTTCTCTTTTCTTTCTAATCTCCAAAAAAGGGCAAATTTACTTGTCAAAAGCGTAGAGAGAGAGGGAGAGAGCGGGAGAGGGAGGGGCGAGGAGAGAGCGAGAGAGAGGAGAGAAGAGAGAGAGAGAGAGAGAGAGAGAGAGGAGAGAGAGAGGAGAGATTAGAGGACGAGAGAAAGAGAGAGAGAGATGGAGAGGAGAGATAGGAGGGAGGGGAGAGAGGGAGGATGGGAGAGAGAGAGAGAGAGCTGGAGAGGAGGAGGAGAGAGATTAAGAGAGAGAGAGAGGAGAGGAGGTGGAGGAGGGGAGAGAGATAGCGAGAGAGGAGAGAGAGAGAGAGAGAGATGAAGAGGAGGATGAGGAGGAGGAGAGAGAGGAGATGGAGAGGAGGAGGAGAGAGAGATTAAGAGGAGAGAGATGGGAGATGGAGCGGAGGTGAAGAGGGGAGAGAGATAGAGAGAGAGAGAGAGAGATGAAGAGGAGGAGGAGGAGGGGAGAGAGATAGAGAGAGGAGAGAAATGGAGAGAGAGAGACGAAGAGGAGAGATATAGAGAGAGATGGAGAGGAGGAGGAGGGGAGAGAGAGAGAGAGAATGGACTGTAGAGAGCTCTTCTCCGCGCGTGAGACGGGAGTGGGGCTTTCAGGATTAAGATCGATTCTTGACGTAGATACCATCAGTCGAGGTTCCAACCATAGACGCTTGTCTGGAGACGTTTCAGCACGTGTCAGTGACGCAATCCTTCAAACCGCGCATGCTCCAGCGGTTAAATATATCTTCACAATCTAACTTTACAACGCCAATTTCGGCTATCAGAAACCAAAGACGATAGCGCGCGCATGCGTGCGTGTGCACGTGTCTTTCCGTTACAGAAATACGATCAGTTTAATTTAAAGTGAAAATAATATATAAGCAAAGAATCTGTTTTAAAAAATCATTTTGGGCACTGACACTTCATCACACACACGAGCGCACAGGTTTGTGTATATCAAGAAAAAAAATATATAGATAAAATAATTAAACAAATCAGGAAAATTTTTATAAGATGCCCCCCCTAATTTCTTAGCTTTGTAATTTAATTCTTTTTCCTATAATAATAATAATAATAATACTAATAATAATAATAATTAATAAAATAATAAATGATGTATGTAATAAAAACAACATTTCAAAAAATATCGGAAGCTTTATTGATCTCTCTGATTTTTTCGAGACTGTTATCTAGTTGTAAAATCCGCTTTCTAAAATTCTACGTTATAATTTTTCATTAACAAAAAAAAAAGAAGAAAAGGTTAGCTCTGGAATGATGGTTTAACTGCCTCAGCAGCACTCTCCTAGAAGGCGCTCGCTCATTAACCCAATAACGAGATCGGGCCCGCTGAACTTCCAGCCTATCAAAAGCAAAACAACGAGCCGCCCGTAAAGTGACTGTAAGCAGGAAAGTGAAGGGAGGAGGAAGGGAGCAGATAACAGAAAAAAATAAAATAAGGGACACTATCCGGTGGCACTCTGAATTTTATGGGCAATTAACTGTTCTTGCTTCAGATGGTTTGTGAACTTTCTTTAAGGTGACAGATTTAGGTTCGTTTTTATTATTTATATTTATTCTCTTTCTGTTTTGAAAAAAAATATGCTGAAATAGCAAAAAAAAAAAAAAAAAAAAAAGGAGAGGGAGAGGAGAGAGTTTCTTAACTCGTAAATATAGGCAGCTTTTCGCTCAGTGGGTCCTGCTGTGAGTCACGTGCCAGTCACGTTTGAAAACTCGGATTATACACACGCTGGAGAGACGGGATGGAGGCGGAGGAGAAGACGAGATCGCTCTAATATCCCTGACACTCGTATACTGTATACTGATCCTAGATACTGGTTAAAAAAAATTTTTTTTTTTAAAAATCTTACGTGTTGTCGACGGTGATATTGGACCCTAATTGGCTGTTAGGGGGAATCTGACCCTGTGCTTAATAAACCCGGGGTTCACACCGAATTGCAATTTGCCGCTGTTATGGCCGGTTCCATCGAGATGATGCCAAATGCTAATATCAATAAACCGCGAACACCTCTTGACCTTAGGGGCTGGGGCTGTCCGACCGCTGTCTAGCGGTTTACTCGACATCGTCGCCGAAGAGTTGTCTCCTCATAGCCTGACTGCTCTATCGACGATCAGGCACTTCTAGTCAAAACTGGGTGATACGGTTATATTGGGGCGACGTGGATTTGTGGGCACACGCGGTTATATACATTTATATGTGGGCACTAACAACGATCCTATATTTGAATTAAAAACTTTTTTTTGCACAATTACTGAGTTTACTTAGTTAAAAACTACAATGTAACGTGAACTGTGATAGGAGAAATAGAGATTATTTAACGCTGTCATATGTATTAAAATTACGAGTAAAAGTATATACCTGAAGCTACAGGTGGGCAGGGAATTTTTCCAGTTGAAATACAAGAAGGGAGACTGGTAAATATGAAAAGAGTAAAAAGCATTCACATTTATGGCTGGGATTGTGATTTTATCAAAATGGTTCCGTATTAAAGCGACCGGAGGGTGACTTATTGAAGAGAGAAGCCAGTGCAGGTTTTGTGCACAAACTACATGTGACGTCACAGCAGGCACCCGAGCTGAAATTCTCCGGTGATTAGTCTAAGGAAGATTATTAGCTTTTTCAAAAAATTTCTCGGTCTTCGTGGTGTTAAAATGTTGGTGAAACTTTCATTCGAATTCCACGAGTTTGATAACAGCGGGTGGGGGGGGTGATATTCCTCGTCGCATGAGTTATTATAGAAGTGGGATTCACTTGTTTCTGTGTTGTGAGAAGCGATTCTAATGTCACTGCGGACACGGGACAGAAACGAAGTCTTATCTCTCTGCCATCTGATGATTTTATTTTGAATTCTTTAAATAAATAAAATAGCGACAACGGTTTCCACGACGTTGAGTGTGAGGGGTGGGCCCACTCAAGTAAAAGAAAAACAAAAACAAAATCCGAAACTACAGGGCATCTTCTTTCGGTAACGGCAAAAATGAAAACAAAGCGGTAACTATTAAGTATCTCTACTATAACGGGAACCCCGTTTTTCCGCCTGCAAATTTGTTTTTTGAAACTCTGATTGATTTTTAATTCACCACGAGCAGGCACCATACCTTTGTCCAGC
The DNA here is from genome assembly GCA_018389105.1 of Nautilus pompilius. Lineage (NCBI taxonomy): Eukaryota > Metazoa > Mollusca > Cephalopoda > Nautilida > Nautilidae > Nautilus > Nautilus pompilius. The sequence goes on along the minus strand of JACATO010000474.1, from coordinate 4,405 downwards.
AGAACTATAAACGCAAAGCCCACTGTTTTTCCTTGACGGGACAGCGGAAAGTTGTCAGCGCCTCTACCGGCCAGCTAGTACACTATGGCATACGTTATCTAGAAAGTTCGCGAAAGAGACAACAAACCAAATACTTAATACAAATCTTCAAGCGAGATATATCTTAAATTCTTTCTTTTTTTTTTCAGAATGACGAATACTCGTCTTGAGAATGATGTATTTTATATTTATGAATTGTTCTACATTTTTAATATAAGAATGATCTGTTTTTATTTAATTATTATCTGGAGTATTGGAAGTAATTATGGAAACACACACGGGATATGCACAAATAATGAGTAATTGAAACTGAGAGATGTATGTAATGCATACACAATGCGTTATTACAGAAAATATACAAAAACGAAATGAATGCGTTGCACAGTGCATTACTATTTATTATGTGAGCGTTCTGTTTTATATAGAGCATGACACCTTGTCTTCATATACAGGTTGTCAATGTTGTTGTTCGAGATATCCTTTGGCACCTTCGGCATCCTAAGTGTTCGATTGCCGCCTGACTTTCTCAGTATCGATATAACTCTAAATAGCCTCAATGACGTCCATATCAAAACTTTGTGCAGGCCAAGACGTCTTTGAGAACGTAACCCTCAGCCTCTTTACGTTCCAGACAGATCTCCACAAAGACGAATCCCCAGCCAATGCGATGTCTTCCTGAGGAAGCGGCACGATAGATGAGAACCTGCCCGTACCTGTCGGTCTTCAGTGTACCTTCGATTTTATGCAAATCTCAGAAACACTCGACTGATATGCAGCGCCATATTTATATCGATCCACACCCAGATGTTTCGCCGTCGACGACGGTTATACCCGCTTCCCCGTCCCCTCTCGAACAAACTGCCCTTAATCATTGTCGAACGGTTCAAATTTACATCTATCTTCGCCCGTCGGTTGCCTCTTCTCAACAAAGGATTTCGGGCAACTACACATCAAATAAGGCCACTTCGCACTAAGGTGGATCTTACTGTTCTTGTAGCTAGGTCGTTCGCGAGATCTCTACTGGCTGGGTCGTATACCACGTAGAAAAGCTACACCGAGCTAGTACTTAGCATCGCTTTTGGAGAGTTTGGACTCTCTTCCCCGACCGCGTCTACTGTCAGAAATATAAATTTTGCGTGTTCTCCTCAGGGTCTTGCATACATCTTCTTCCCAAATACAAAATCAGTCAGCGATCTACCGCCTGAACCCGTCTTTATTAGCTACGACTTTAATTTCTGTACGCTTGTCAAGTGATAATTCCTTCCCCAAAGCCATAGTATTCACCACACATTCACCGCATTGAAATGATATCATTGCTTTTTTACTCCTAGCGTCTTTCTGCGGAAGTGGCACTTCCCGGACTATGCCAACACGTGACTTTGCTAATGCAGCGTCTAACTTTTACACGTGATGCGTTTCTCTCACGTGTTATTTCCATTTTTATACCCAGTTTCTCTTCTGTTTCATAATTCTATTACTCTTCTATTCCAGTGAGATTCATGTTGTACTTAAGAATAATTAATATTTTATTTAAGAATAAATGATGTTTTATTTGAGAATGGTTCATTCTGATTTAAGAACGGCCGATGTTTTATTCAGACAGGTTTTATTATTAACATTATTATTATTAGCATTATTATTATTATTAGCATTATTTTATTAGTATTATTATTATTATTACACATGGTCAGCCGCTGTGTGTCTTATTTCCACCGAAAGCGCCCCATAGATCTAAGATAAGTACGGCGGAGTATACTGGATGGATAAGTTATTTCTGACTATGAGTGCTGTCTGAAACAACTCTGTCTTCAGTGATTCCGGTATATGATCTTTCTCGAGATTCTTTCCCAGAGTTCCGTTCCTAACTCTTTCCGACTGGCCCAAGTGCAAGCCGGTATTGGTTTTGTATTCCGACAGTTTCCCTAGATTTTTGACAGATATATATATATATTTTTTTTTCCGGTATGAACCTGGCAGTCATCCGGCGAGTTTTCTGTTCCTCGTCCTTTATTATGGTAACGCTACGGTTTGACTTTATTTCTTCCCGTTAGTGTAGTTAGATGTCCCAGAGAAGAATTCCCTTGTCATTTTCTTGTACTCTACTTGGTTCGTGTCCGTAACACTTATCTGTTGCTGGCGAGTTGTAGTATTGTACATTTTTTCCAGCGGATGCAGGTATTTATTTGCGGCTGGTTCTGGGAATCCTCTATTGTTTTGATATGTAAGGCTTCATCATTTGCTCCACATATTCGGCATTTTGGATCTATGTCCTGCTGCCTCATAATGCACTCCTGGTACCATTTGATAAATATCTCCCACTTTCCGTCTTTAGTTCAGGGGTTCTAACCTTTGTTTTGGTTCCTCTTGATCTGCCTCCGGTTTAGTTATTCTAATCGGGTATTGCCCATGTAAGAGATTTCCGCGCCATGTTCTTCCTTTCTTTCCTTTTTACCGTGCTTTTCTTTACTAGTCACTTCAGCTCTCTGTACCGGTGATTTATTGTCTTCCCCAATCGGTTCACCAGCGCCGTCTGCTCTGTGCTTCGCGTCTTTCTTGCGTATGGAGTACATTATCTTTGTCTTCTTGTGTTACTTTACCAACTCGTGGAGACATTCACCTTTCTCTCTCTCAGGTAGAGGTGTAGATGGTGTTTTAGTGTCATCTCAGGTTCCACAGCTAGGCAAATACAAGCCTCAACTTCTGCCGGTCTACAGTCAGTTCTGTGCACTGTTAACCGCTTTCTGGTTTAGCCTCGGTGAAACTGTGTGCCACAACTATCGTGGCTAGATTGCCGGTAAACCACTCTATTGTTTGCTACGTCATTCACCTTTAATCACCCTGACGTTTCTTCATTAACCTTTTCTGACCCCCTTTTTAATGTAACAAGTTGTAAGCCATTTCCTTCATTCACCCACAAACGCTCGGCTGTTTCTTCTTGCTCCAGCTCCTTTATGTAGTTCAATCTGCAATTTAATGTCTTCCCTGAATCGTTTGTTTCAGCGACTACTGTTGTCGGCTATCCTTATCAGATAAATTCAAATCATCCATACGGTTAAGGTAGCATGTTCTAACTTTGTGTGATGTATCCGAATTTACTACGTATTATGGTAAGTGTGGCTGATGAATCCCTCTAGGATATCCTACTTCTGATGTTGATGGGGACGACGAAGACGACGACAACAACAACAACACAACAACAACAACAATAATAAATAATAATAATAATAATAATAATAATATAATAATAATAAAATAATAATAATAATAATGATGATGATGATGATGATGATGATAATAATATAATAATAATAATAATAATATAATAATATATAATAATAATAATAATAATAATAATAATAATAATATAATAATAATAATAAATAATATAATATAATATAATAATATAATAATAATAATACTAATAATATAATAATATAAGTTATTATTGTAGTTGATCAATCCAAATATTAAAAATAACGATGTAGTTGGCTAAGTAATTGTACGGGGGGGCAGCAAGTTCACTTCACTTAAATAGTTGGCAAAGCGAGCAGCCAAACGAAACGGTGGACAAGTTTCCTTTTTCATTATTTCTGTCTGCAAGCTGCGGTGTGAAGGTTCCAGCAAAGTCTGTAACGGAGGAGTGGAGGGGCGAGAAGACGATGTGTCTCTGGATCTCGGGTCACGGAGAGCGGGATGTCGCTTAGACTAACCCAAGCAGCTAATTCCGCCCTAAATCTTGAATACTGTTCTTCCGCGATATTCCCGATAAAAACAAAGAAAATTAACCAAGGAGAGGGGAGAATAAGAAGAAGAAAGAAGAAGAAGAAGAAGAAGAAGAAGAGAAGAAGAAGAAGACGACATCTGAGCTGAACAAAAGGAAAGATCTAGGATTCGCAGAAAAACGATTAGAAAAAGGATCAAATTGAAGTTCCATCCTTTTCACGGAGTCTACTTTACTTCCGAAGAGGGGAAGCTAAGTACAAACGCACAGCTAACTGGGTTGGGGGTGGTGGCATCTGGCTAATCTACCGAGACGTATGGAACGTCGAAAATGATAAGGCAGACCACCATAATACAAAAGCGTGACGATCCTTATCCACCGTTCAATAGTGCGCCGGTTGGTTTCTTATATAATGTTCGCGTAGATTCAGACGTATACGTTACTGAACAATGTCTTAATTATAAATCTGCCGCACTTACAGTTTTTACACTTTTCGACTTAAAAAAAAAAAGAAAAGAAAAAGATTTTAAACACTAAAGAAATACAAGTTTTTTTTTTTGTTTTTTTTTGGGCGACCATTATTTAATAGCAAAACTATGTACCCGTTCATGGAGGTGCGTCTTACGTCATCGGATCTTCTGTGGG
>JACATO010000473.1:0-70580 GCA_018389105.1 Nautilus pompilius | reverse complement strand
GTCTTAAAATAATTCTGACGTCATAAATAAGTAGATTCTTCGTTGTTTCATTTCGCGTCTTAAATAATTCTGACGTCATAAAATAAGTAGATTCTTCGTTGTTTGCATTTCCGCGTCTTAAATAATTCTGACGTCATAAAATAAGTAGATTCTTCGTTGTTTCATTCCCTTCCCGTGGCTTAAAATAATTCTGACGTCATAAAATAAGTAGATTCGACCGTTGTTTCATTCCCGTGTCTTAAAATAATTCTGACGTCATAAAATAAGTAGATTCTTTCTTCGTTTCTGTCCATTTTCGCGGGGTTCTAAATAATTCTGACGTCTTAAAATAATAGATTCTTCGTTGTTTCATTCCCGTGTCTTAAAATAATTCTGACGTCATAAATAAGAAGATTCTTCGTTTACTTCTCTTCCGCGACTTAAAATAATTCTGACGTCCATAAAATAAGTAGATTCGTCGTTGTTTCATTTCCGCGTCTTAAATTAATTCTGACGTCATAAAATAAGTAGGTTCGTCGTTGTTTCATTTACGCGTCTTAAATTAATTCTGACGTCATAAAATAAGTAGATTCGTCGTTGTTTCATTTTCGCTTCTTAAAATAATTCTGACATCATAAAATAAGTAGATTCGTCATTGTTTCATTTCCGCGTCTTAAAAATTCTTACGTCATAAATAAGTAGATACGGTTGTTGTTGTTCTTTTTCGCTTCTTAAAATAATTCTGACGACATAAAATAAATAGATTCTTCGTTGTGTCATTTCCGCGTCTTAAAAAATTCTGACGTCATAAAATAAGTAGATTCTTCGTTGTTTCATTTCCGCGTCTTAAATTAATTCTGACGTCATAAAATAAGTAGATTCTTCGTTGTTTCATTTTCGCGTCTTAAAATAATTCTGACGTCATAAATAAGTAGATTCGTCGTTGTTTCATTTTCGCGTCTTAAAATAATTCTCTCGTCTATAAATAAGTAGATTCTTCGTTGTTTCATTCCCGTGTCTTAAAATAATTCTGACGTCATAAAATAAGTAGATTCGTCGTTGTTTCATTCCCGTGTCTTAAAATAATTCTGACGTCATAAAATAAGTAGATTCTTCGTTCTTTCATTTTCGCGTCTTAAATAATTCTGACGTCTTAAAATAAGTAGATTCTTCGTTGTTTCATTCCCGTGTCTTAAAATAATTCTGACGTCATAAAATAAGAAGATTCTTCGTTATTTCTTTTCCGCGACTTAAAATAATTCTGACGTCATAAAATAAGTAGATTCGTCGTTGTTTCATTTCCGCGTCTTAAATTAATTCTGACGTCATAAAATAAGTAGGTTCGTCGTTGTTTCATTTCCGCGTCTTAATTAATTCTGACGTCATAAAATAAGTAGATTCGTCGTTGTTTCATTTTCGCTTCTTAAAATAATTCTGACATCATAAAATAAGTAGATTCGTCATTGTTTCATTTCCGCGTCTTAAAAAATTCTTACGTCATAAAATAAGTAGATACGTCGTTGTTTCTTTTTCGCTTCTTAAAATAATTCTGACGACATAAAATAAATAGATTCTTCGTTGTGTCATTTCCGCGTCTTAAAAAATTCTGACGTCATAAAATAAGTAGATTCTTCGTTGTTTCATTTCCGCGTCTTAAATTAATTCTGACGTCATAAAATAAGTAGATTCTTCGTTGTTTCATTTTCGCGTCTTAAAATAATTCTGACGTCATAAATAAGTAGATTCGTCGTTGTTTCATTTTCGCGTCTTAAAATAATTCTGACGTCTTTAAATAAGTAGATTCTTCGTTGTTTCATTCCCGTGTCTTAAAATAATTCTGACGTCATAAAATAAGTAGATTCGTCGTTGTTTCATTCCCGTGTCTTAAAATAATTCTGACGTCATAAAATAAGTAGATTCTTCGTTCTTTCATTTTCGCGTCTTAAAATAATTCTGACGTCTATAAAAAAGTAGATTCTTCGTTGTTTCATTCCCGTGTCTTAAAATAATTCTGTCGTCATAAAATAAGAAGATTCTTCGTTATTTCTTTTCCGCGACTTAAAATAATTCTGACGTCATAAAATAAGTAGATTCGTCGTTGTTTCATTTCCGCGTCTTAAATTAATTCTGACGTCATAAAATAAGTAGATTCTTCGTTGTTTCATTTCCGCGTCTTAAATTAATTCTGCATTCATAAAATAAGTAGATTCGTCGATGTTTCATTTTCGCGTCTTAAAATAATTCTGACGTCATAAAATAAGTAGATTCTTCGTTGTTTCATTTCCGCGTCTTAAATTAATTCTGCATTCATAAAATAAGTAGATTCGTCGTTGTTTCATTTTCGCGTCTTAAAATAATTCTGACGTCATAAAATAAGTAGATTCTTCGTTGTTTCATTTCCGCGTCTTAAAATAATTCTGACGTCATAAAATAAGTAGATTCGTCGTTGTTTCATTTCCGCGTCTTAAAAAATTCTGACGTCATAAAATAAGTAGATACGTCGTTGTTTCTTTTTCGCTTCTTAAAATAATTCTGACGTCATAAAATAAGTAGATTCGTCGTTGTTTCATTTCCGCGTCTTAAAATAATTCTGACGTCATAAAATAAGTAGATTCTTCGTTGTTTCATTTCCGCGTCTTAAAATAATTCTGACGTCATAAAATAAGTAGATTCTTCGTTGTTTCATTTCCGCGTCTTAAAATAATTCTGACGTCATAAAATAAGTAGATTCTTCGTTGTTTCATTTCCGCGTCTTAAAATAATTCTGACGTCATAAAATAAGTAGATTCTTCGTTGTTTCATTTTCGCGTCTTAAAATAATTCTGACGACATAAAATAAGTAGATTCTTCGTTGTGTCATTTCCGCGTCTTAAAAAATTCTGACGTCATAAAATAAGTAGATTCTTCGTTGTTTCATTTCCGCGTCTTAAAATAATTCTGACGTCATAAAATAAGTAGATTCTTCGTTGTTTCATTTCCGCGTCTTAAAATAATTCTGACGTCATAAAATAAGTAGATTCTTCGTTGTTTCATTTCCGCGTCTTAAAATAATTCTGACGTCATAAAATAAGTAGATTCTTCGTTGTTTCATTTCCGCGTCTTAAAATAATTCTGACGTCATAAAATAAGTAGATTCTTCGTTGTTTCATTTCCCGCGTCTTAAAATAATTCTGACGTCATAAAATAAGTGATTCTTCGTTGTTTCATTTCCGCGTCTTAAAATATTCTCTGACGTCATAAAATAAGTAGATTCTTCGTTGTTTTCATTTTCCGCGTCTTAAATAATTCTGACGTCTTTAAATAAGTAGATTCTTCGTTGTTTCATTCCCGTGTCTTAAAAATAATTCTGACGTCATAAAATAAGTAGATTCTTCGTTGTTTCATTTTGTTTTCTTAAAATAATTCTGACGTCATAAAATAAGTAGATTCTTCGTTGTTTCATTTTCGCGTCTAAAAATAATTCTGACGTCATAAAATAAGTAGATTCTTCTTTGTTTCATTTTCGCGTCTTAAAATAATTCTGACGTCATAAAATAAGTAGATTCTTCGTTGTTTCATTTTGTTGTCTTAAAATAATTCTGACGTCATAAAATAAGTAGATTCTTCGTTGTTTCATTTTGGCGTCTTAAAATAATTCTGACGTCATAAAATAAGTAGATTATTCGTTGTTTCATTTCCGCGTCTTAAAAAATTCTGAAGTCATAAAATATGTAATGACTTCAATGCAAATCTGAACTTATTACCTCTGTACTTCTAATTCTGACTTCTTTTTACTAACTTGATTACTTAAGTACCATTCTACGATAGCTGTGATATTTTAAATCGTTTGTCGTACTCCTTTTATTTGAACATTTCTTTTCTGTACCATTCATGCGGCATTGTCTCGCCTTTTTGGTCGTTTCTTTGTATTCAGAAAAGTGCGAGAGACAGAAAGAGAACGTAACAACAGAGTCTTCCTCTAAGTTAGCACCGCAATTTTGGGCACACATCATGGGATGTCAATTTTCCATGGAAGCTCCCTCCTCCTACCGTTCCACCAGCTTCCCGAGTAACGAGTTCGTGGTCTTCCGGTGGCTCTTGTTTAGTTAAAGAGAAAAGTATTTTAATTTGAAACTTTACCTCATTTCCCTTTCACCGTCTCCCTCCCATCCCCTGACTTACATTTGAAAACGAAGAAGGAAAGCCAGGGAAATAAACTTACTTCCTTGTTCCACCGGAAGTCGGTCATTAGCAGAAACTCGGGACCATTTTAGTTTTTTTCCAATTACCGAGTTTACCCGATAGCAGAAAACCGGCGAGGACTGTGAGCTTGAGTTTGCTCGTTGAAATAATTGCTTTTACAGTTTGAAACCGCATCCCGGAATATTGCGAATGTACGAAAGGTTTGTCACTCCCGTGTCTTGGCCAACACCGCCAGGACTTGTTTAGTTTTCTTTCAACCCGGTAGCGAAACAAAACTCCCCTCCATTTTCTTAAAACCGTGAAACAGCGCAGAAGTTTCTCCTTTCTTTTTCTCCTTCTATCTCTCTATTCCATGCAAAGTGGTTAATACCACAGCAAATAATGCGATACGTAGCTGCATCGATGGCTGAAGACCAACAATTATTATAACAAGAATCTTACTAGCACCCCAATTTATTTTGCACTCCCACATCATTATCAGCTTCTACTCGAAATGATACCCATACTTTTAAGCTACTGTAAAAATCTCTCGCATGTGTGAGCTTTTCGGTTAATTCGTACGTGAGTGAGCACGGCTGACATCCAGTAAGCATAATTACAATACTTTCCCAGCTGTCTAACTCCAATCTGCCATCTTTTTCTATGCCAGCTGATACACGGTTCCTTCATCCTGGATTTAACTTTCTCTGTTTGTCTGAAAGGATTCTCCTTTTCATCTGAAAGAAACAACAAAAAATACATTAGACTGCTTTAGTCGGTCTTAGAAAAGATTTTTAAAAATTCTTTCCAGAATTAGAATGGCCAAATAAGTTATTATTTCCAAACACCGTTACTTTTGTGCCATATTTAATTCCTTTACCCGGTATTCTCTTGAGACGACTTTAGAGTCACAGAAGTCATCTTCGCTGACTTCCACCGCTGTCATTTCGGATGCATTGTCGTCTTAACATCACTCTGTCTATTCTTCTGGCCTTTCTGATAAACTAGCGTCATTCCATACCCGAATCTTCCTGGTGTCTAAGGTGGCCCATGATGATTGGCTGCCGGTGGCTTATTTTGACATAAACACCTGAAGGGATTTCTAAGTGATTTTTTTGGAAAATGCGAGATACCACCCACCCACCCCTTATCACCCGTTTATTTTTTGCGCAATTTAACAAAAAATTAGCCCAACAGCAAACGAACATAGTTTGTGAAGAACGGAGCAATCAGAAAAATCTTTCATCTAAAATTTTCCAGTCTGAGTTACCTACCCTTAACTAAGATTTAAATCCTTCTCGCTGAGGAAAAACTGACATTCTTGGCTTTGGTAATCACCCTGCCTGTAAGTCGGTTTAATAAGAAAAATTGGCTGTTAAAGAATTGATTTAAACGGAAGTAACTTCTTCCTCTGAAAGACGTTTTGGAATCAGGCGGAATCTAAAGAACTTAACTACTACATCCGCCAGCTTTATCTATACTGTCTTTTTCTCCAAAAATTGTCGTATCTAGTGACATTTAAACTTTAAAAAGACAGAATAATTACAATAGATCTCACCTTCTGTATTAAAAACAAAATGTGATAGGTTCTTGTTTTTCTGTATGTCTGGTTATTTGTTTATTTATTTATTTGTTTATTTATGTATTAATTCTTGCAGTCATGCGCCGGTGATAGATCATGTGAGTTCGATTCAGTTGGTCTCCCATCTTTAGTTCGACACCTGCTCCGAAGACGAGCTGACTTTATCTCAATCGCGAAGTACCTTCTACGAGCCCCGCTCCTCTATTCCCTGTCTGATAACTATCAACTTAACCCCTGGCCGGCTTTTCTTCTTCCGGCTACATCTTTCCACGCGTACACTCTCCGCTCTTGACCCCGGCCTTGGGGCCTCGTAAATTACAAGTAATGGAACTTGTTCTTCGCCGGGGAGGGGCTCGTCCTTGCGGAGATTCGGCGTCATTTAACAGCCCGTAAACCTGGTGACGTGTTCGCTGCTGGTGATAGCGACAAGCGGCTGTTCCAATTTGTTTCAAAAGCACCGCGGTTGGCGGCCCCGCCAGCATCCGCGTTCGCGTCCTCCCCCGTTCGAATGCATTCGAGCTTCATTGGGAAACATCGATGATGTTCGTCAACTTCGCTTATGCGTCTGTCTGTCATAATTCTGATCAGAGGTATTCCAGCGGTAAACGGGCTTTCCTATCGGGGTTCCCCCGGGAACACGCCGGGTCCCACCCGCGCGAGGTCCCTTAAACAGCCGGAATAAGTCGGCTGGCGAACTTTCGTTTGCTTTACGACAGAGTTTTAAAAGCCTGTAACACTATATGGCGGCATTCCTGCCAAATCAGCTTGGCCAAAAGCCCCATGCGTGTAAGAAGGAAGCTCGATGGAAAATAGAAACGGCTCCCCCCATCGGTCTTCGTCCGCTGTCTCATCGCCGGTTTCTGCCGATTTTCCCTTGACTGTTTCTCGCTGCATTTTCGACGTTTTCTAGCAAGATATCCACCAGCTACGCTATGTAAACTCTCCCCTCACGACACCAGAGCTGTCTGGTGTTTTCCTAACAACGTCACCCAACCACCCTACCTACAGTTAAATGGGCAGTTCCTTCTTTTTGCTTGTTTGTTTCTGCATTAAAACATGGCTGTTGTTTGCTCACTGGTGCCCCGACCTTTCAGAGTATTGGCACTCGTGGTCATCCCAGGAAAATCTTAGAAACTGTATCGTTGGTTTAATTTTTCTTTTCGAAAACCATCTCAGCGGTGCTGGCCCGACAGACGTCTTCAGCGGATTGTAAACATTCCGCGAGATACTGTTCAGCAGTTTCAGCCACGTTGCAACTGGGAAAAGTCTTATAATTGCATACTTTTACACTATGAACAGGAAATTATCCGCACATAGTTTAGTAATCCACCATGCCTGTAGATCTTTGAGTAACTTTGTCCAAATAACTTCGAAGATTTTCTAAATTCTAATTTCTTAACTTCAAGATATGTATTGTTTTCAAATTCAGCTCTGCATAGATCCTTAATTTCTTGGATGACAGGCTTGTGTGCTCGAAATCAACACCAGCTTGTCTCTGAAGTAACCAAGTGATAGTTTTAACAGTTTTGTCAACTCTTTCATTGGCTGGTAAAGCAAGGTGTCTTGGCACTGCGTTCTTCAAAGATTGTAAGAGGAACTTATTGTCAGTGAGGATAGTGGCAATATAAATTAAATGAAAGCTGGTATTCTAACCTGTTTTAAGAGTGCTCCTGTCTCTGTTCGGTATTTGCTACAGACGTAATCTCTCATTTTCGTCCTGCGATCGCTTCCTACAAAAATACAACATGGCTACGGACGTGTCTATTGCAAATCAACATCATCGTACACCCACGCAGTTCTTAGGACCTAACCCTGACGCTGGTGACCCTGAATAATCTTCGACACGTTGGCTTTTTGTTAGTTTTCTCACCACAAATAAGGTGATGGAAAATTTCCGAAGTAATCTTATATTTTCTGTAAATAGCACATCGGAAATAACTTTTATCCTTCTTATCTATTTCCTGGAATTTCTGATTTAGCATGGCATCTCTGAAGAGAAAGGTTCTTTGATGGAAAGCAGCATCAGAGTACGAGGGAAGACCCTGTCGTGGCAAAAGCCATTTTCATGTTCCCATAGATAATAAATATTGTCTTGGTCGATGCTCGCCATTACCGGTTACTCGGTTCCGTGCTGCGTGCTCCCAAGCAGAATGTTTACAGACAAACTCGCAAGTCAGTTTTAGCTAAATTCGCCCGAACTACAGTCAAATACATTCCCCATAACTACGTAAATTTATCCTATTTGCCATCTTTCGCCGAATGTGTTGTTTATAAACGTTCCAAGGATCTATAAAAACAAAAATAAAATAGGGAAACACGTTGGCGCCGCAAAATCGTTAAAATCGATTATCCAAAATCCTGAAAAAGAAAAAGGAAAAACCCGCATAGGAAGTTCCCTAAACCCGCATAGAACGTTCTCTACTCACTACAAGTAAATTAATTTAGAGAAACAAAAACGGAAATGTGGTTTTCCTGTTTCAGGAAATTTTAATATGTATTATGTATTTCGGTCCTATGCTGACATATTACGGCACTGAAAAAGAATTTGCGCATATCTTAACTTTCAGCGTTTAAAGTCTAATAAGTTAATATTAATTTTAAAAAGTAGAAACAGCCGGAATGCGCGTCGGACCACCAGGACGGACGTGAGATTCTCTCGCGAGAACGAGACATGATTTAGAGGAGTAACACTATTTCAGGAATAATGGCGATAAAGGGATTAGATCGTTGATTGGGAGCGTATCGGGTTCTGCGACCTGATTGTGTGGGGTAATGGCACAACTTCTTGGGCCACACTAGCAGTTTTAGACGATACGCTGTGGGCGCGCGGAAAGGTCGAATCCTTGTCTATCTGAGGTCGTACTTCTCCACCCAAGAGTAATGACGTGAGAAAGCGCAGCTGTTAGACAACAACAACAACAACAATAACAGAAACTGCTTTAAAACAAGAAGGGAAAACTAAAATGATACTTTTTTATTTTTCTATTTTTTTTACTTATTTATTATATGACTGATTTGCAAACCCCGTCCACCTATTCTGCAAACAAACGAATGTCTTTGCTTCTCTGTGAAAAATAATAAAATATTTCTTTTAAAACTTTACAAACACATTATTTAGACTATTAGTTTTATTCTGTCAGAAATTGCACCCCCCCAAAAAAAAGAAAACTATACATTTAAATTATTTCCACTCCTCCACCCCAACCCCGACTGGATTTTTTTGGTTTACTTTTAAATATACCAACAGCATCAACTTCCGGTAGTGACACTAGATCCTACAATGCTTAGTTATGGTGGAAAGCTTGCTAAAGGTACTGTCATAATATCCGTTTAAAGGAGTACAGTTAAACATGAAATAATAAGTAAAGACAACTATTTAAATGTTTGATGTTACTCCCGCGTTAATAGCAGCGAGACAGGATAATTTAGTTCTCCATCGCTCCTGCAACCAGAGACCTCCAGAATACGCGTCTACAAGTATGCTAAAGAGTTTAGGATAACCATAGAATAACGTCGAATTAAATCTGCTGAATCTACATTATAATGTAACGTTCAATACAGTTAAAAGTAAATTCATTTTTCATACTGGATTGACACATTATTGATCAGTCGTGATTGATCAGTAGGACAAAATCGTTGTTTCTCTGCCAGCTTTTTGTGCTGCATTTCTCCCGAGCTTTCCCGTTTCAGGAACCAGCAATCATGTTGACATCCCACCTGCCTTGGTATCTTTTTTTCATACTCTTCATACCCTGATGGAACCTTTCTCCTTGTTCTTCACTCGCACTACCCAAGTTTTCTGGAAAATAGTCCAAATGCGAGTGAAAGAAGTGAACTTTTAGATTCGTGTTGCAGCTCAGCTTTTCAAATTTGCTGAGCATTTCAGTGACAATATCCTCGTAGTTTGGATCTTTGTGGTCGCACAGAAAGTTCTGAATCGCACTCTTGAATGCAGTCCAGGCTCTTTCTCTGCTCTGTTCATCATTTCTTCAAACTGCTCATCCTCTGTCAACTTTCTCATTTGCGGTCCCACAAAGATGCCTTCTTTTACCTTTTCATAGCTGAGTGTTGGAAATTTACTACAAATGCATTTGAAGCAGTTTCCCTCCTTGTCTGATGCTTTGAAAGATTGCTTCTAGCCCAGCTTTATATGGAGTGGTGGTAACAAAACCTTATCAGGCTTAACCAGCTTTTCGTGGTGGATGTTCTTTGAACCTGGTGTAAATGTGTTTTTTGGTAACTGTACATTCTTTTTCTAGCGTTGATTTCTCGCTCTATTGTATCATTCACATAAGAAGCAGGGCAATTTTGTGTACCCAGATTGCTGAGCAACAAGCATGCACAAAACCTTTAAATCTCCGCACACAACTCACTGATGTTCACTATATCCAACCTTTTCCAGAAGATCCAGATTTCCGTGTGTTTCCTTCAGATGCACTGGGTGTGCATTAGACACAGAAGCATGTTTGTTGCCATTGTGAAAAAGTACTCCTTTCATACTTGTTTTCACGGAATCAATAAACAGTCTCCAGTCACTTGGTCGATACGCAGCTCCTAAGTTTTGTATCACTTCCGGAAGATTATTGCAGTACACAATGGTGTCGTAGTGGGAAAATATGGCACAAATTCATTTTCACGATGTTCTGTACCAAGAAACTGATGTTCCAGGATAAAGTAGGTTTTTGTTTGGAATATAGATCCCAGAACTTCTGCAGTCATTTGGAAAATACAGATCCTAACCAAATCATTTAGCTCACTTTGTGTGAAAGATTGGGGTTCACGGAGTACTTCATCTGGTTTGTAGAAATCAGTATCATCTTCAGCTTCATTGCTGTCCGATTCAGACTCTGAGATGAGCTTTTCAAGCTGTTGTGGCGAGGGAAGAGGCACATTTGGGCCATGTTGTATAGGTCTCAGTGCAGACTGAAAGTTGGGATAGGAAATCTATTTTTTGGTCTTTGTGTTATAACCTTCAATGCTAACAGTGCAAAAGAAATAGTCGTCCGTGTGGTTCTTAGGTTCACGCCATTTTATGGGTGTTCCAAAGTTCAGTGACTTTTTCAGAGCCTCCACACAAGTTCGAAAAACTGTATATGGAGCCCATCACTTGCCTTGATCTCCAAGCTTCATTCCAAAATATGCATGATACACTTTCTTGACAAAATATGTAATCTTCTATCTTTGTTTCTGCACCGCAAAACTATCACAAATATAACAGAATATGTCAGTGTTGCCGTGTAGAACAAGTGTGAAAAAAAATTATATATGGTATCTGCATATAAAGTCATTATATATATATACATTATACACAGGTATTGGATAATTGCGTGTATGTCTGTATACTTCCCATACAAAATAAGTGATAGGTATTGCTAGAAAACTGTACGTGATGAGAAAAATTTATGTCATTTTTGGAATCAACACCTGAATTGATGAAAAATCAGCTATGTATGTTGAGCATCAGATATGTTGCATACCGGTGTTATCTATTTGCTCAATATCGTGCAAGGCGTCACGATTCTAAACCGGTCCTGCCTTCTGTAGACAACAGTAGAAGTGGCGTCTCACCTCAGAGCTGCTCTTGGCATTATTTTTTTGCTAATTCAAATAAGTGATCTGGTAAATTTGAGTCGACATGGTGTACAGGAAATTCATAGATATTCAAAATAATTATTCTTATATTTCTTCATTACACATTAAAGTTAATATGCTAGTTGGAGAGCAAACTGATACAATAGTAAATACAGAAAATATGAATATAAATAAATTGAAGTGGCTAAAACCCGATATAACTGCAGAACCTGGGTATGACTTTCGAACATTGAAGAAAAGACCTGATAGAGATTTTATAAACAATTATGAATTATTGATCTCGCAGAAGCGATATTTGTAGATCTTCTACAGTAAGTAATTGACCTTAAAGGATGTAATTATAAATTAGAAGATTCATCATCACGACTAGATAGTGAAACAATCAGTAATAGAATAATGGAATAAAGTGCCGACATCGGTTGTCGGTAATAACAGAGTAAATCAATTTGAAACTCGTATCCATAGAGATTTCACTTCCGGGGGCCTCAAACAAGCAGGAACAGGTTCTTGCGCCCTTCCAAAGGTTAAAGTAAACTGAACTGAGCGGTTTCTGTGATCAGACGTAAAAAGAGACTATCAGATCGCTTGTCTGTAACATCTAGCGCGAAGACGCTGTGTTCTACTTCTTCACCCCGGGATATCTTGTATAATCTGTGATGGCTTTCCGCCTTCTTGTATTAGTTAAATAAAGGTAAACTGCGAGCTTAAATGTTCAGGAATCTAGTGGAAGCGGATTACGTCTTGATACTAATGTATTTATTATATTTTCAGATACTTTTTGTTGTATTTATACAATTTTATAATACAAAGACACGTGAAGACATTGTCTTTTTGCTTACGTCTCGCGCTCATCACTTTTACCAAACAAACAGAGAGGAGAAAAACAAGATCTTTCTGGACCATTATTTTTTGTTGCCAACATTAATAGCGAAAAGTGGATTTTACTGTAATAATGAGCTCCACGCGAACTACGCGCGATTAAGATGATCGCCTTTCAAATGACATATCAACAAAATAACACTTTTTCGCTAAGAAACTTCATCAATAGTACCAGAGATTTTTTTTTTTGTAATAATGAGAAAGAAAAACCGCGCTGAAATTTGTTAAAAAAAGAGGGGAAAATAAATAAGATGGCCATGAGCGGGTATCGGTCTTGTATGATTCTACGTGGATGTTTTGTGGGAAAACACGAGCCGCGTACCAATTATTTTGATGGGAAAAAACTAAAGTAGGCACGTAGACGAGAGATCAGACAGGCTACTAATGAGAATGCTGCAACATAGTTCCTTCAACAGCTGCCTTTTATTGTTCACGATGCAAAAGGCTTTCCATTCACTCCGGGGTTACGGAGTGCATTGTGGGAGACAGAAATATCGCTGGATAACGATGGACGGGTTTTGGTTTGTGCACAGATAAGTTTCTATACATGCTTGCTACAAAAGAATGGCCGCGTCTAAAATTCATGCGGGGAAAGATAATTGACGCTGACAGATCGAATTTGAATAAACGAGGACTCGAGCGACAGCGGAAAAACGACGGCTGGTCAAAGCAGGATGTGAGGAGACGGATAAACCGAGAAGACAAAGTAGAAGTGACAAACAGTCTTTGGTAATATTGATTACGATCGGGCGGGGAGAGTCCCATGCAACATTGGTAGACACGAAACTAAAGCAGTCCATTCGTAGCTGTTTTTTTTCTTTTTTTTTTCGTTATTTATTAGACTTTTTAAAAAAAATAGCCGGATCAGTAATAATTTTACTTTGTATGGTCTATTTAAGACTGTTTGCCAAAATTCGAGGTTTTAAGAAATTAGGATGTAAGTTTTAAACCAAAAAAGAAAAAAATGTTTAAAATTAAAAGGTTTCTTTCATATTAATTGTTCGCAATAAGACGGTAAGTAGACCGAGTGTTATCTGAGCTATAGCTTTAACTTGGAAACAGCGATACATCTTTATCATCGATACAGATTTCCGATCAACCTGCTTAATTATTGGGCTACTCTAATTCTGTAATTAGAACTATTCATGTATTTCGTCTTTTAAGAGTTGATAACAGTATACAGAGTTACAACCGTTAGTTGCGCATTTTTAATTACTAATAATACATTTCCTCGCCACTGAAAGCAAAGCAGTAATTAAAGGGAACATTTAAGTTTATCACGTTTTCCTCTTTAATTAAAAAAAAAACAAAATGGCTACGTACTAAATTAGAATTTGTTCACTTTACTTTAAAGTTTTTTGCGTATTAAGCAAAACAAAAAAGAAGAAAGAATCAGTGCTGGGCTAATTGATCTTTTTAAGTCTTTAGTATAATTACGGTTCAAAATTCAACAGTGTATTATTATTTATTATGCAATGGTAAGGAGTCAAGACTGCTGAATTAATAGAAAATAATGCAGAACTAGAATTTTTTTTAAAGATTAGAAACAAGTTTAAAATTGATTTTTTTCTTCTTCTATGTTATAAAGGTATTTTGTGTCTGAAATTTGGACATAAACAGACATCCCCAAAGCCCGTTCTTTTGGTTTGGATGGAGGGGGACCAACAACTAATCCTGTTTTATAGAAAAAAAAACATATTCAACTTCGTGTACGTCAGAGTTGAACAAGCTACTATGCTGCATGGTTGCACAGATCTGACTTCACAACATTTTAATAGTAAGAGATGGCGCCTACCAATGTCTCGATATGAGAACAGTTGTCATTTATGTGCGTCTGATGGTTTTGCTTCTATAAAAACAGTATTGATTTTCTTTTTCTAACATCTCTAAAACATTTTTTGGCTAACTTTTATTTCTGGTACCCACCCCCAGCTCCATGTCTCCCTTTTATTAGATTTATATTCAATGTTTGTTTGACTGCCTTCGGAAATTTAAATCTTTTCATATTTTCTTCTTCAGATATTTACGTTTTTAATTAGTTCCAGCATCTTAAAAATAACATTTACTTTGAGGACTCTTTTCTGCGTAGATATCGTTTACTTTCTTCTCGAACTCGGGACAAAGTTGCACCGCTTTCATGACTAGAAAGGGGTCATAATAAAACGTCCAAGAAAATGAAAGTAAATTTTCAGGTATCTTTCTAGATGATTTACAAAAAACTGGACTCGTTAAGCAATTATAATTAATGAGCTTGGTTGATGTATTTCCTGATTACCTGATAGCGCGAGCTTCGATAACCTGCATGCAGAACAAGATAGGAAATCGGTTGGCGTGGCAAGGGAAAAATTAGTGGCCAGCATTAAAGTGTGCGCATGCGCGACGACTTCAGCTGATAGATCCTACTAGAACTCTTCTGATTAAAGTGTAAATGAAACTGGATACCCGCAGGAAACCCACTTTACCGAGTCGGCTCAGAATTAGCACAGATTTTAGTGACTCCCGTTCTTTCCGATTGCTTAACATGAATGCTTACCTGTTTTTGGCTACTTCCCTTTTCCTTCTCTTTCATCTGGATGTATCATCTACGTCACAGAATCTGTACTCATCAATAAAGGCGACTTAATTATCGTCAGTTGTAAAGCTGTCATTAAGGTTTATACTTCGAGTTCAGCAGGCTTTTTTTCCAATGTTTACGGGGGTATCTTCTCTCACTGGCTGGGTGGACGAATGCTGATACTACACGTAACATGTTATACGGCAGGGGCTAGATACTCCGACGATCGCGTGCACTCGCATCAAAGTACCATGACATTACGAAATCTCAGTTTTACGACATTATACATATTTTAATTTTTTTTATATAATACAGTTACCAGAACTCATTCCTTCGCCATCACCAGCTATTCATCAGCCATCTTATATACAGAAATAATCTTAATTCAAAGGGAAGCATCTAAAGTAAAAAAAAAATGTTCTGCATAAGAAACACCGACAAGATACCGTAGTAAGAGAGATATTATCTCCTTCACAACTTGGCAAATGGCCGTATATACTTTACGTTTTCTCCATTGCAAATGACAAATATGTTGAGAAAGAACCGTAAAGGAGGCTTTCTTGTGTGCGAATTTCCATTTATTAAGTGAACTATTCTTAAATATAATATTAAAAAGTTGCTATAGCAACTGAAATGTAGAGTTATTTTAACAACGTGACTACAAACACTCAGTGGTTTCTTTGTAAGCCGTGGAATCTTATAAATGGAGAGTACAGCTTGAGTTCGAGAGACCAAAGGCTCATCTGTTTGTTTTTAAATACCCTGTACAGAATAACTTTTCGACATCGATGCACACTCGCTGATTTACTTGTAACAAATGGGAAGATGTCATTACACTCTGATTTAAGATTCATCGAGATTAGTCAGATCGCAGCTAACAACTTATTTTTTTAAAAGTCTTTATATGTAAAATAAAAACGCAACAATTAGCACGTGGAGAAAAGAAAGCACCTGTTACACTAAAGCGTCCCGCTATATCTGACCGAACAGATAGAAAATAGAAACTATGGAAAACATATTCCATCTTCATTTTTCTAATTATATTTTAAACATAAAACATATGACTTATCGAAAAGGTCTAAAACCGGCTCTCGCGCGAGCTAACTACGGGCAGAAGTTAGTTTTCAGTATGATCCCCTTTGAAATAGACTCCTTGGCATTTGATACACTTCTTCCAACGTTGTGAAAAGCTCGGGACATTGTCCGTAAGCCATTCTTGGCAACCCTTTACCACGCGTTGGTTGCAGCTGACTAAAGAGCTTTTGTATCTGCAAAATGGCAGCTTCTCAGATGGCACTTTGTGGTAGGAAGCAGCATGAAGTCACGAGGCAGAAGGTCCGTTGAGTGGGCGGGATTTGGTGCTAATCTGGCCTCACAATAGGGTGGAGATCTAAAGCGCACGGCGCCTCTTATAGCTTCATCGACGTTTAATCAAAAATTACTGGTGTAAAAAAAAATACAACCTCTTCCTGTCATAAGTAACTCGGATCTTCCCTGAATTTTATATTTTATTAAAATTAAAACAAACTTCCTAGACAAATGATCAGAAGTAATTCAAACTTTATTACTTAGAAAAGCTCGTCAACATATTTGAGTTAACTTGGTTAGTAAAAATGTGAATTTTTAATAATTTAAATATTTTACAGACAAATGTTGGAAACCACAGTATAGAGCCCGGGGGAGACCCGATGACATTTTTAGCCAGAGAAACGATATCATTTCACAATAACAATTTTAGATATCAAATATCATTTTTTATACAATAATTTTTTTTTTTAAAAATGAGAAAGAAAAATGTTAAGACATAATACTGATGATAATTATATGATTAAGCTGAAACGAACAAAACCAGAAGAAAAAATTCTTACCAAAGAAGAAATTAAAAGTTATGTTTAATCTTAATACGTAGTTTGTTTCGTTATTTATCATAACAAAGTGAACTACGTTCAAGTAGAAATTATAAATAGAACAACTATATTTTTCCACCAAGACACAGAAAATTTATTAGATGTTCACCAAAAGATTCATCTCGGCTGAGAAAATTTAGACTGCAGAGTTTAACACAACTGTATTTTGTCGAAGGTGTACGAGTAGAGTTTTTACCTTCAGGGCCAAATCAGTTAATTGAAAGACTTAGTTTTACTATTAGCATTTAAATGCGCTGGAAGTAATAACGTTTCAACGGAAAAAATTGTTTTTTTTAAGAGTTATGAGTACTTTAAGAAATATTTTAAAACATTTAAACAAATAAAAGAGAAGTTTAAATCTAAAGATTCTTATAATTTTGTTTGATAATCAAAATGATAACTTTCTCTAATTCGCATCGAGGCGTGTTACTGTTTTCGAAATGTTAAATGTACAAATCATTTTTTTAATATACAGATGATGAAACTACTCACGAATTCAATAAAAACAGTAGGTGAAAACAATGAGAATATTTTTAAAAGGCTTATGATTCCTATAAAAAGAAATCTAAATTTAAAAAAAAAACTAAACTAAAACCTCAAGGTGTAAACAATATAGGGAACAAGTGGAATAAAACTTACAGAAAGATTAAAAAAAATATTTTAAATCAAATAAAATTCCTCAAAGGATTCCTGAAAATTTAGTATGTTAAACATTGAAATCAAAGAAGACTTGGTTCATGATAAAGTTTTTTTATTAATATTAATCCGTTACCGTAAAATATTTAAATAATCTTAGTTCAGAAGTTAATATCGCAATCCAAAATCAAGTTGTGATATTTCTTCAACATAAAGCTGAACCATCGTTTGAAGGAGAACTTCTAAAACATGATGATACGTTTTATTCTGGTACTAATAATGTTAGTCTTAGAAATAATAGAATTCATCTATTCAGTAAGGTTAAATAAATTCTTGATAATAAAAAATTGAAACTATTCTTTATCCTGGTCAAGCAGCAACTTTAAAAGGATTGATAACTTATCCAGATGATTTTAGTAAATCTCAGAAATTGGATCAGTGTTTGTTCAAGGATATTAGTCTAGTATCTGCAGATGACAATTTAGAATTTAAAGCAAAGCTTAATTACATTATTGAAAAAAACCTTAGATTTCAAACAACCGAGAAACAAATTCTTCTCTATTTGATAATTTTTAAATAACAAACGCCTATATTTTTATCAGCAGTAATAGATATCCTACACTTCATTTATATTTCGATTTTGAAAGAAATTACTACAGCCTAATTTATAAGGACATGATTGACATTAAACAGAAATCTTATACAACAGGAAATAAGTTTTCAGGTAATCAAATAACAGAGAATTTAAAGAGCTTCAAACCCTGGCACTATTTGACGTAAGTAATCAATCAGAAAGGTTTAAAAATAGTAGATGATGCAAACGTTAAGGTTACTTTTGGCCAAAATTGTCCTGAAAATTCTAAGCTTATGTTGTAATTTTATCTGATAAAGTTGTAAAATTAAATCAGATGGTAATAAATTAAGTTATTTATAATTTTTTTCTAACTAAACAGATTAGTATATTTTTAGTGTTTTCTTTGTGTGGGAATCAAAAGCAAAAACATAAAGGCAGCTGGTGAGGTTAGATAGTGACTTCCTTATTTGTATTGCATAACGACAAAAACAGAGCTGAAAAAGGTAAAAATCTGACCTAAAAATTAGCATTTCACAAATTAATTCAATGAAGGAACAAAGTGGGTTTCACCTGTGCTTCTAAGATCTGTTTTATGTAGTCTTTTACCTAAACATTCTTCTGAAAATGGCTATAATTAAAATGAAAATCTTCCAAAATGTGTAGATATTGTTGGGAAAACATTTTAAATAAAGGATTTATTTAGATTTAATGGCATTTTTTTATGGGCATACGCGACGTTTGAGTAAAGGTGAAAAAGTGGTGGGTTTATCGTGACTATTTTATCAAGTTTATTTAATCGTTTTAAAGTACAAGGGCCCCAGGTGAACTCGTAGAGGTCTGGCTGACGGTGATCGACATAAAAGAAGCAAGAAAAATATGATATTTAAACAGTTATCCGTGTAGGTGAGAAGATATCGCAGATAAGAGTATTAAACTAACTAAAAACACCGTGTATAATTTAGTGGTGTTTATGTCCAAAAAGAAAAAGAAAACGGTTAGTTGACACCTGTTAAATACTTAAACCTAATTCAACATTTAGAAAGGTTTCCGTACTCTCGACAACTTCTTAAATAAGCCAGGTGCGTTTGATCAGGGCCAATACATAGTTATGGCAGTAGCACTTTCACTTTCTTCTGCTTTTGTAAACTTCGTTCTCTATTTTTAAACTAATACTGAGTTTGTTGTGTAGAATTAATTTTTAATATATAAATAACTCTCGCTGGTTAATAAAATAGGTTTATAATTCATTTTCATTTTTTAAATCAATTTCATCATTAAAGTTGTATATCCAACTCTTTCGTTTTTTGTGTTTTTATTTAAATTACGATTATGTAATTTGTCTCTTTCCTAAAGTTTTAAATGCTGATCTGCATCTAAAGAAAAATAAATACAGTACCCAACATTTATTAAAATCGACATTTCTTGCGTACTCCTCATACAAATATAAATAACAGTTTCCAAACCGATAACGCTTCTATAATAGATACACTGATGTCTTCCTATTCTGGTTGAAGAGGAAAAACCTACACATTGATCTAAGCTCTCCATAAAAACTTGATATCAATGAAAGCTGAGCTAAATCTTTGAGTGAAAACAAAACGATTGTCTGAAATGAACGTGAGAAATGGCAACGTTGCCAGTCTAAAAGATAATCACACGCATGTGTGGAAATCACTAACCATACTAGCTCGAATTAGACGATCAGTCTTTCGTTCTGGGGAAACGTAGCGCCATTCCTTGACCAGTGGCACTTCCAGCTTGTCAAGAGACTGTGGGCGGACTTAGCGACCACAAACACACGCACCCTTAGGATGTCCTGAACACGTTCAATCGGATTAACGTCCGGAGAGCGTGCAGGCCATACTGTGCCAGTTCTGTTAAACAAAAACTGGAGTGCAGTATTCGAAACATGCACACTGCGCAGATTGGTAGTGTCATCCATAGAGATAAAAGTGGGACCTTACCGTTAAGCCAGGGAGTCGACTACACAATCTCCCCCCTGTATATCTGACATCAGTTATGGCACCTCTCCTAATAAGGACAAGGTCAGTTCTTTGGTTAACCTTAACGCCAGCCCATGCCATCAAGTTTTCCTTACCAAATTCGATCACGCTGAGTATGGGCACAGTTAGCAAATCGTTTTCTCGCTCGTCTCCAGAATCAAGCCCGTCCGTAGTTCAAGTTTAGACAGAATCTAGACTCATTGGTAAAAGGAATAGGACGCTAATAGTTCAAATAGTTGCGATGTTGTGTCTCCCACTGCAAATATAGCTTTCGATGGCGCCATGTTAAAGAGATACGCAGCAGCGGTGTTCTAGACTGTATACGACTAGCATAAAGCCTGATGCGAACTGCCCGGGGCAAAATTCTTTGGCCGAGTGCTTTTTGGAAGTCATTTTGGGGAGATCACTTTGTTGAAAAACGGTTTCTTCTGGCAAGGATGAAAAGTTAATGATCCACACGGGAGGTGGGGGATTTGGAAACATTGGGCGATCTGAACACGGTCTATCAATAAACCGGCTAGTCTGACGATACCTTGTTAGCGCCCTAAAAAATAATACAGCGATGAACATTGTCGGGAAGCACCAGCAACCTGCCTCATTCCTCTTTGAAGCATCCTGATGAGAGCCACCTCGTTTGGTGCTAAGATTTCTTGACATTCCTAACCCTCACTTACACCAGGTACGTGGCCAGGTTATAAAGGGAATGGTAATTGGTCGTGTGCAAAAATGTACACCGATTACGTGGGAGAAATGATTTCCAGGTGAGTTTAATTCTATAAAGAAGATAATTAAAGTTTATATAAAAAACGATCTGGATTTTAGATGAAAGAACTGATGAAAAATATAAGCAAGCGTATAACAATAAAGAAAAAAATTATGAAGTAGGCATTTCCACAACACAATGATTATAAATTATATATATACACGGTATAACAGGAGATTAAATTTAAGAGAATAAAAGATTACTAACTTAACGAATCCAACAGATAATAATGATAATATGTAGATGATTCAAGCTTTAGTGGTGATATGAAAAATGACAAAATAATTAACCTGAGACGTCCCACTAGCTTTTTGGTTGTTGATAATAAACCCTAGTGGATGATAAAGTCAGAATCAATTGTTTTTACAGGTAATACGTATTTGGGGGGGGGATACCTAATCTAGATACTCCAGTTAGCAATAATAAGTATGTTGGAGATAGTTGAATAAATTTTGCTGGAAAAGACTAATCAGTTAAATCTAAACAGTAAAAAAAAAAAATTACAAATTTACCCCACACCAACAACTAAATCAGATGCTGCAGATGTGATGATAATTTTCTTGATCCTCCAACCGGAAATGCAAAATATTCAAAACTCGACGGCTCTTTTGATGTAAAATATACACCTGAGATGTAAAGATACGTTTTGAAATCTTCGGGTACTTAGATGTGAGCGCGCGCGAGAGAGAGAGAGAGAGAGGAGTTAGGGGCCAGATGTCTCACTCGGCTCCATCACTTTGATTTCTCTGTGATTGGATTGTATAGCCGATTTTCGTAAAATTTGAAGCCAGTTTGATATGATTGCATCCAGAACCTAACACACATGCAAGCGGAGTTATGCGTGCGTGTGTGTGTGTGTGTGTGTGTGTGTGTATATATAAACATATATGTGTGTTCAAAATTTGGACGATGAGTTTAACCCCAGCTTATAACACGCCATCATTAATACGTCCCTGGTGGATGCTTGCGAGCCCGGACTCTTATGTATAAACATTAATCCAAAAAAGTCTACAAAAGCGACGCTTCTAATTAATAAGATCCCCGAGAGAGAGAGAGAGAGAGAGAGAGAGAGAGAGAGAGAGAGAGAGAGAGAGAGAGAAGTAATCTGTTCTTTTTAGCACTAAATGACATTTATTTACCTCAGCGAAGTGGAATATAAAAAAGACAGATATAATGCCGTCAGCCGAACCTGACGTATTTATTCGCTTGTTGCCGCCGTCATCCCTTTAATTGGCGCATAAATACGGTCGGAAGCTGGACCTGAGTGCGTCGCCGCCCGTGCCTCCACATAACTAGTGGACGGCCGGAGACGGGCGATGGGGATGAGAGGCGCCTATTAAAGTAAAATATGCACGTTGGACGCACACGGAGCGGGCCGAGAAGAGTTACGGTAGAAGGTTGGGTGGGTGGGGGAGCGAGCGGGAGGAAGAATTCCGCCTCGAAGGACATTGTCCTTTGAAGTTAAAATAAACCCGGTGGTCTCACTAACGTGAAAGATGGGCCGGCGGAAACGAGTGCGCCGTGTTTAACCCTATCCAGGCCAGTCGCGGAGCGCAGTCCGACACCGCGAGGATTACCAGGTGCCGCCGACCAACGCGACCCGCCTGGAGAGCTCCGGATCCCGCCACGCGAGAACCATCTTGAATCCGGCCTTCGGAAGAGTTCCGGTCGGTTTCCAGAGAAAACCCGATTTCTTAGAATCCAGACCGCACCGTTGCTAGCTAGTGTCGTGACGGCGGGGATGTTTACTATGGATAATCACAGTCACTTGATGCAAGATGACAGCACCAATACATTTGTCGTTATCAGCATCCTCCCACCAGAATAAAAAGACTAGTTTTCAATAATTTTGCAGGAACAAAAAAAAAAGAAAAAGATACAAGCTACCTTCGCTCTGCCTTGTTTGCGCTGTTACGGAGCTAGAAACAACGGGAACATAATAAACAGATCGTCAGGGTAGCCTTACATAAAGATGTTCCATATCGGTGTAGGAGAGACACTTTCTTTTGTTATAACTACAATACTCAGATTCTGACCGGATTCTACAATAGATAATGTATGTCTGCTGTAGACTCACTTCCCTCTATTCGTGCTTCTTGAGAAAAGAGTGCGTCATCATTGCGATAAAATTCTTTCTTTTCATATGAGATGTGGACATCGTCTTCACGGAGGGTTAGGGTTAACAGCAACCACCCATAAACACTGGAATCATACACAGTAGCCTTGTATTTTTACCGCAATGGTATCGAATCTGACAGTACTTTTTACTGTAAGTTTACAGAGCGACTGTTTCAGTGTATTCCTAATTTGTTGAGTTGTTCCGTAAGATGGCTACGAAGTTGGATGTGAAATCCTGCTGCTGAAAGATTATAATTAAAACTATCTTAAATGTAAGCGATAATCGAACATTTTAGGTATTGTGTATGTTTGTTGTTATACGTTCTTGGGCCGATGGAGTTT
This sequence comes from Nautilus pompilius, assembly GCA_018389105.1. Taxonomy (NCBI): domain Eukaryota; kingdom Metazoa; phylum Mollusca; class Cephalopoda; order Nautilida; family Nautilidae; genus Nautilus; species Nautilus pompilius. The sequence goes on along the minus strand of JACATO010000473.1, from coordinate 47,490 downwards.
ACTTGTTGACTGTTTACCTACTACAGTGTTCAGAAAGACGGAAAGAATAAAATGTGATGGGAAGTTGAAACTAAAACTATAATATATGAGAGAGAGAGAGAGAGAGAGGAGAGAGAGAGAGAGAGAGAGAGAGAAGAGAGAGAGGAGAGTTAATTAACTTTCATCATCAAGTAATATTATTTCGTAGTAACAGTAGTAACTATAGTTATAGAAGTAAAAGTAGCTATACTTATGGTATTATTAGTAGCTATAGTTGTAACTAAAATTACAGTAATAGCTGTAGTACTTTTTTGTGTAATATTTACATGGCATTTACTTTTTTATTTAATGTGATGTGAATTTCATGTAAAGATGGTCTTTTGGTTCATTACGTCAATTGTTAGAGAAAAAGTAGCTCTTCTGCCCAATAAAACCACTTTTATATGAAAAAACTAACTAACCTCACCATAAAGTCAATATTACAATGATTTGTTTGAAATTGTATAATGAAAGATTATCAATTGTACAGCTACAGTAAACTGATTTGAAATTCGTCATTTCTTTGGAAATGCGTTCCCTGACCAGAGCTAACCAAACTCTGTCTACATTTATACCAGTACCGGTGTTAACCCTTTTTGGGTTTCCTCCTAGCTTGTCTTCGAGTATCGCGATAGACTCTCTATCACACACTTGTTCACGTTATATGTACAACATAAAGAAAATTAAGACTAATATTTAAAACTATTAAAACAAATTTAAAATAATAAATTATAGGGTTCTTACGACGAAATCAGTTAAACTCGTTTCTTTTTTAAAAAGTTACGATTAATTTTACTTTTTAATGTACATAGTTATTATTTCCTAACTATTATATATATATATATATATATATATAGAAATTATAAAAAGAAAATCACGATATACCTCGTTTTGACTTCCGTTCTTTTGTATCAGGTTTATTAACGTCATCACCGAGTAGCAAATAGAGCTGAACTAGTGACGTTAGTAATACTTAGCGCATCACGATGAAGTTGTCAACCAGATAACATAATATATTATTTATTTTAATCTTGTTTATGCACTCAATAGTACTGATTTTAGAAGGTTTATAACTGAGGAAGCACGGAAACCAAAGTTTTGACGTAATCGATTGCCGCCATCTGGAGTTAGCCAATGGATAGGAAGCAGTTGGTTGAGTGCTCTCGGGTATCTAAAACACAGCCGTTAACTTAACTTTAGGCCCGTTTTGATGTCTCACACACAGACTATTTCGCTTCTCGCAATCCTTTACCGAACTGATTTATGTTGAGGTGATTCTCGTAGATCTTATATTTAAATTACAGGGCCAGAGTTTAACCACTAACAGCCTGTTTTCGTTTTGTTTTCCTAGAAATCAACGAATCAGAATTGTAATTATATTCAAATAAAACCTGAAGCTACACATTTGTAGCGGTTATCTGACGATGTTACCCACACGCTCGCTATATCTGCTTATTCATTGTTATGAACAAAGTTTTACTGTAGTTTCTAAATTTCACTTTACCAAAGAAAAGCAATTAGGGACTGTAATAAACATGGCTGGTGTGGATGTCGCAAAAGCCGATCTTAGTTTCATTAGAGAGTCAACTGAAATGCGTTCCCATATTTAGTTAACATATAAAATAAATAGCCGTACGTGGCCGGTCTCTCTGAGACCGGTCTAAAAAAAGAATCATATTGGTCTTAAGTTGACATTTCCTTTTGTCGTAAGTACTACCACTTTGCGCATGCGCACTTTCTACCAGTGCTTTTGTACGTTACTACTACAGAAGCTGCTCTACCTTCCGGTGAACCTCTCCCATTATCCTTTCAAGTACGATTTCCGGCCAAAGTTTTCAAGATGCCGGAAATGCAGCCGCTTTTTTTGTTGTTGTTTTGTTTGTTTGTTTGTTGTTGTTGTTTTTTTTTAATTTCGTGTTGACCCACATTCGCTAACGTCCCACTGGCCTTTACGAGTTCTGGCAGCAGGTGTGTGCAGCGACCAGCTGAGATACTACTTAGGTCTTGCCCTGGAAAAGTCACATGGTCAAGAGATATGCATTTGTGCCCCGTGTACAGGAAACGCCGCCGGCTCGATCGCCTGGTGGCAAAAATGACTCGACCTCAGCAAAAAAATGAGTCACATTGTTTTATGACGGAGCATTGTTCAACTGGATCTGTTGGAACGAAGTGTGGTTCGCGTCCAGTTATTAAAAGGATACGACAACAACAACAAAAAAAAGGGACAGAAAAAAGTTAACCCCATGACACCGATTTATTCCGGTATTGTTCGGGATGCCAGATAGTGATTGCACTTTATCTATAATCAAGTTGAAACTCGATGTTACACAAAATTTGTTATTAGAAATTTTAAATCGAAAAGCTAAACAATATCTGACATTTTCTGCTAAGCAAGATTTTATCCTTATCTGTTGACTCTTACTGGCTTCAAATAAATGAACAATTTAATTGCAAAGATTTTTCTCTCTCTGTAAATTTAAATAGAAAAATATTTCTCTATTGTTTCGAATTTCTGTGTAAAAAAATGGAAGGTATTTTACATTAGCGATAAATAAATTATAAAATTTTAAGTATATTTTATTCCAATATTAGGAATTAAATTAAAGCGTGTGATCATTGTAAAGGGAATCTATATTGTAATTTTAGAACAGAAAGCCTTTTTATCCTGTTTGCATCTTTCTAGTGTGGATTCCTATCTTTATTTTGTTTTCAGATTATTTGTATTAATCAAGAACGCGTTCTTGGGTCGCTACATCTAATCCATCTTTACCTTTTCTGTCTGTTTGTATATTTTTCATGTGGCTTCGTGGGGTGCTAGACTCAGCTTACCTTTAATTATTTGTTGGTTTCTTTGTATCTTCTAGTGTAGGTTCGTATGTCGCTAAAGATAACATCTTTTGGTTATTATCTTTATTTACTTATCTATTTTTTTGTATCTTTCTGCTGTAAATTCTTTGTTGGCTGGCTAGAGTTAACCTATCTTTTTTGTTTGTTTGTATTTTTCAGGTTTTTGGTTCATTGATCGCTGTTAACCTAACCTTAATATTTTTATGTTTGTTTTTATCATTAAAGTTTGGTTCCTGTTCGCTAGCGATAACCAATTCTCATTTCTTTTCTTTTCTGTTTGCTTGTGTCTTTATAATGTGTTCTCGTATCGCTAGAGACACTTAACCCATCTGTATATATTTTCTGTTTATTGTATCTTTCTAATGTTGATTCATGGATCGTTAGACGTGGCCAATCTTTGTTCTTTTTCTGTTTGTTTGTATTTTTTGGTCGTTCAAATTTACTTATAATTATTTCTTTCGTTGAAAAAAAAATTTTTAATCTAGTTTTACATTTTAAATTAATTTTGATTTAAATAAAATCAAATGTTTTAAATCTTTATAATAAGTTAATTTATATTTTTAAAAGCTTTCCTTTACTTTAAAAAATAGTACAATTTCATTTCTTTATTGTTAATTTTATGGCATGAATTTGGACCTCAGTAGTTGATGGAAATTTGATTTTTATCTTATTGAATTAATATTTTACCTGACTGTGTTGCTTGGCTGAAGCTATTACAGTCACTGGTTCTGAATAACTCTATCCTTAATTTTTTTATTGCTCCTAACAGGTAATAAATTATTTTCTTTCTGACATAAAGATACAATAGATCTTTTTCGATACAAACAATGAATATAGTAAGCGTTAACATGTTCTGTTGGATCTATCAACTAATCACCAGGGGCACATTGAGAGTCGGTCCCAGAACCATCTCTCCTGGGCATCACTTTAATCCTGGTAAATGGTCTGACCAACCCAGTTCTAACTCCCATGGTTACATATATACATATAGAGCATAACATGTATTAATAATATGCTTCCAATTTATCTGTAATTTGCGTGATTTTTTAAACTTTTTCTTTTTATCTCAACCACTTTCCCTTAGGAGGGTAACGAAACCCACTTGCAAGGTAAACATCATTACAGTAAGTTATCTGGTAACAGATAAAAATAAACACACAGTGGAATTTAAAATTCCCTGTCGAGAAATTTATTTGCTTGAGTTTACAGTTTTGTTTGCGGAATTTAAAACAAATAAGCTGGCAGATATTGTTAGGATGTTGTAATTGTACTCCAGATTTTGAAATATATATATATATATATCTGTCCTTCAGCCAACACTTGACGAGTACTTCATCAATTTCCTGATCTTTTGAAAACGAAAACAAACAAAGTTTGAAAACAGCATGTGTTGTGTTTTATAGCGATATATCGCAAAGTCAGCATGAGAAATCTCTTCTCTGAAAACCACAGACAATATCATTATTATTAATATTATTATTGATAACTGTAATTGAGTTAAGTGAAATAGAAGCGGGTGGCGACAAGGTAAATGAACAGTTCCCGGAACCGATAAGAGAATAACGAAGTCTGCTTGTTATGCGGAACTTCTAATGAGCATAAGGTCAGTTTACGTAAAGATTAATCTATAGAAGTACGTATAGATATGTTTTTATTCCAATTTGTTTCATGGCAAAGCACAGATCTTGTCGATGCTTTGTTCTTAGAATTTAATCTTATTCAAATTATATAAGTAATCCGCTATTTGAGACTCTCCATTTTCTCTTTTTCTTTATAATTCGAAATTTTAAAAAAAAACATAATAAATGAAGAATTGAAATTACTTATTTTTACAGACCATTAGTCTGGGTATTCTAAACCGATGTAGTCTTTCGTTATTCCGTGATTTTATGAAATACAAATTTTAAATATTATAGCCTTAATTATAACTATCTTTGTCTTTAACTCATTTCATTCCAGTTTTGTGTGAAAGAAAAACTGTGTTTCGAAACAGTCCTGTACATGTAGCCGTGTTTTTTAGCTTCTTTTACGCTAAATGTCAACTGGTTTAGTTAAACACGACCTAATCTCCTTCTTCTTCCATTTTCCTACTTCATTTTAATACATGTAAACTCTTGTCAAAAGCAAATCTTGCACTTAGTTATCTTTTGATTTACGCTCTGTTAAAATTAAATACAAACGAATAAACTCTCTGGGATAAAATGTATCATCATGTGAAAGATTCAGAATTGGCAACAACTTTTCCAGATCTATCTTTCCCTTAGTACAAAATAAAAAAAAAACTGTGAAAGTTTGTGACAAACATATTTAAAAACCAACACTTGCTGAAGTTAATTTATAGCTTACGTTCTTTAGGATAAGTCGAGAAAAGTTGATTTAAAGTCCTTCGTACTGTCATTGATTTCAAGAAGGATACAGAATTCTGGCAACCGGGCCCCATCCTAATACTAGAGGGCGTAATCGGTCACACCAAACTTTTGTTGTAATTAAATTATGGGAGTAAACGAGTATCCGGAGAAAATATATTAAAGAACTAAGCAAATAATGACAGGTAAACTCTCAAATTTTGTTTCAAAATGTACGTTAATGTTTGGTGGGCTTCTTTTCAAATTCATACAAAGGAATTGTACTAAACAAGTTTCTTAATCGTTAATAATAATAATAATAATAATAATAATAATAAATAATAATAATAATAATAATAATAATAATAATAATAATAATAATACATTCAACTGCAAACTAGAAATGTCATGCTAGCATATCAAAAACAACATATTTAAGTTTGCTGTTTTTTAATTAGAAATGTCTTAAGACGTTGTCATGGAAACAGTTCTGAAACCACTAGGATCTTCTAGCCAACAATAAGGGTTAGGGTCGACAACTTTGATAGGAAATGTAGTTAATCATTAAGAGATTAAACTGAAAGGTTCTTCCATAAACAGCTCAACGTGTAATGTACGGCAGTGTCGTTGTCATATACAGAGATACAACGATGGATTACATATACAAAAAAAAAAAAAAAAAAAAGAAACGGTTTCTTGTGATGCAATAGTCAATTCTCTGGGTTTATTTTTCCATAAAACTGAAAATACAAACACACGGACTTCCTGACTTGGGCATATTGTTATAATGATATTGGATCACTTTTTAAAATATCATTTGTTACCTTTTCTTCCCATTAGTTGTCTGATACGAAACCAGCGCATTTCAGAAGCAATTTTTATTAGAAAAAAATGAATAAATAAAAAAATAAGATAAAATAATAATAATAATAATAATAATAATAATAATAATAATAATAATAATATCATTTAGATTCAATGTTACGTGCCTTTAGCAATCGTTCATAGCATGACCTAGCACGTGACCCGTTTATCAGAAGCAGCGATCGTGTAGAAAAGTCTGCTCTTGATGCGCTGAAGACATGGGGACAACTATTCTGTGACACCTTCTCTCTCTCGCTCTCTCGCTCTCTCTCTCTCTCTTTCTCTCTCTCTCGGCGGCGGAGCTGAGTAGTCGGCGAAAAAAGGTCCGTCCAACAGCCGAACACAAATTGCTCTTGTTAGTGGTGGTGAGAGAGGCGGACGCGTCTTCACGAATTCAGCGACGAGATTCCGTTGGGGAAGAAGTCGGAGAGGCTGTTGTTGGAATGGTCCGAGTCCAGGCAGCTGCCCTGCAGATCGGACAGCGACGGGGTGGAGCTGATGTCGGACAGGGCGGGCGACTGGTCGTTGCTGAGCTCGACCAGAGACGAGGAGTCGCTCAGCTTGTCGGCGCTTCCGGCCCCCGACTGCTGGGTTTGCGAGGAAGGAGCCTGCGTCAGCCGGTCCTGCTCCTGCTTCTGGATGTTTCTGCGGTACTTCGCACGTGCGTTCTGAAACCACACCTGGAAATAAACAAGGAAATAGAGAGTTGACAGGGGCGAGAAAGTGTCCGTCTACGACGAGTAGCCCTTTAAAATGGCCGCGAGTCTGTTGGCCGTTGTCCAAGAACTGCATATAAAACTCACGTGTGACCGACAAATAAAGGGAAGGTTTTAATTCCCGGATAATTTTCGCACTAAACCGACGAAGAGTCGCCAGATCCCCCCCACCTCCAGACTTCACTGATGTCAGGGTGAGCAGAGGGGCGCAAACTTTTGTCTTTTAAAATAAAATAGACGAGAGAACAAAGAAACTTTCCTTAAGTTTTTTAAAGGAATATTAACAAAGTTTGCATCTACCGTTTGCTGCAGGAAACAAACATAAATTCATTTTCTAAATTAGGATGATATAATAACGACATTATTAAAGATCAAAGCGCTAATCAACATTCAAGTAGCCCTTCCTCGACCCGCGAGCGCTTCGAGCCAAATTCTACGGGGCCTCTCTGCTGCCGGGCGGATTAGTTTAATAACTACACGAATTAAAGTGTAAGCAGTGGCCCGCGGGTTGTGATTCCCCCACCCCGAATTATTGCATCACCCGAAATAAGTCAGGGGGTGGTGATGGTTGCCCTTTACGGATTGGTTTTCTAATTTATCTTTCATGGATGTTTACTGCCTTATTGCTTTATAACGGCATCTCCATAAGAAACGAGTGCGTAGTACGAATTTTTAGGGGCTCCGCTGCGTCCCTCGTCTGCGAATAGTGGGTTCTCGGTGAGTTAGGGACCTACAGAGGCCCTACAAGCATCAAAGCAAGTTTTGAGGTTACAAACACGTAAGGTTATCGGTGATCCTTCATTTGGATAAAGCACGAGGAACGCTGAAATGCCGCCGGAAGTCTTTGATGTTAAGGGTTGTGCCTCAAACGTTGAGGAGTCGGACTAAGGGTCTGCTTCGTCAGGACCCGCGATAGAACGGAACCTATCACCACCCACCCACCCACCCCAATTTTCTCCGGAGCCTCGTGGCTGTTGTTTGCTGTTTTGCGTAAGTATAGGAGATTTTTTTTTTTAAAAAAGGAAGAACACATTTTGGTAAATTCAAGAACTTGAGGGTTAAAGTTTATTTACTGCCACTATTTGGGGGGTTATTCGCTCTCCCACTCTGCCTGCGTGAGTCGCTTGTTTGAGGAGAGCGTTAATATCGTCCGGACTTTGTTTTCTCCTGTTCGCCCATCTCTGAGAGAACAAACGGCGGCTGTTTGAAGAAACCCGCTGATCCAAACAGGGGGCAACCGACCTGCCGGCTAAATTTTTCTTCCTCTCGCAGCCGCCTCGATCCTTTTACAAAATACACGCATGTCCCCGACGGCTGGAGAAAAGGGCACGTGTTTGCACAGCTCTTGTTCTCGCGGTAACCGCGTCCGCGCCTAAACGTGTCAGCAGTCAGGTGTCACGCATCGGACGATCCGTTCCTTTATTATCGAGTCTGCTACTTTAACTCTGTCATCGGAAACGATCCGAATTATTATTATTATTATTATTATTATTATTATTATTATTATTATTATTATTATTACAAATAAATACCCCCATAGTTTCGTTCGTTTACTTTACCATCTGAAAGGCAGCGGATATTATAAATTAAAACGTAATAAATAAGGCGTTATGGAGAATTTAATCCCTGTTACCAGATGTAAAGTAGAATATTGATGCAAGTCGAAATAAATAAATAAAATATCGGGACATAAGTTTTCCTGACTCTAAATCTGCTTTTACTTTACGGTTTTCCTTCTAAAAGACCCCGGAAAGATCTTTAGCTACTCCATCCTGTATTCAGAGATAGAAAGTGAACAGCGCTACACCGTTTAGATATAAGAGCAGATCTGTCATAGCAAAATGGATGTATGTAAACCGTGAAGATACACGTTTTACCGGGAAGTCTGACCGTGCGTCTAGAGGACGCTTGCTTCCTGACGATAATCCCCCGCGATTAATAAACGTGACGGCTGTCGTTCTAATTTCTACTTCGGTCGCGCTACGGCCGTCCGTATTCCCGCAACAGGCCAAAAGACAAAGTTGGTTTCACCCTGAGACATTAAATAAGCTTTTGTTTTATCCGTTGGCAAACTGCACACGGGAGACAGAAATCCAATTCAAATTTCAATAGCAAGTTTAGAACAGAAAAGAGAGAAACCACGTTAAATTGGAAACCGTCCGTTCTGCGGTCCGCTCGATAGACTTCTAATGGGAAACAGGGGATTTACCCAGGAGTAAACAAAATAATTCAAATCTCGTTTTATTTATTATTTTTTTTTTTTTTTTGCTACGGCATGGGATCTAAGCATTATAATTAATCATTGGATAATTAAGTCAATTATCTAAAGTATTCCTTCGGCAAAACATCTAGTCAATAAACCAGTAGCCAAATTTTTTAATTGATTTTTCTCCTTTTTTTTTCCCTTTCATAAAGAATGTTTGTTTTACTTGGACCGTTATCAAGGCAAGTACTTTGAAACGAGCGATTTCCGAAGAAAGTTTTAACCTATAAATTAGACAAGAAGAAAAAAACCTGAAACATGCATGCATAATGGGGAAGTATGGGAGTAACGAGGGTTATTGGAAGGAAGGATACCAGTTCTAAGTCACGACATCATGTAGGCAGCGTTCCTGTTTTGAGCTCAACAAGAATGAACTTGAGACGACGGAATACCTATGCAACGAGCGTTTAACCTGTGATGATTAACTCTACAATTTCAAAAATACACTGACCAGATTTTTAAAACATTCTTCCTTTCTATTTAGGTTAAGAAAAAACAAAACAATCTCCTTTTCTTTCTATGTTGCTTTAACTTTGGAGAATGTATCCAGGTTGAAAATGACACGTTATCGGTGTTCGTTTGTGGTGCAGAGATCTCGCACCGGTTTGAGGCTCTCGTTGGTAACGTGGTTTAGTGCGAACGCCAAAATCGTAAAGCACGAGCAGTCCCCGCACATCCGGGAACAATAAAAAATGCGGGTGAGCGAAACGAAGTTTGATATTTAAAAAAACGTAAGTTAAAAAAAATATTAGTTGTTAGCGAACAGACCACTTACCTGCAAAACGCGTTTGGTCAGACCGGTTTTTTGGGAGAGCTGCTTCAGATCTTTAGCATCAGGATTGTGGTTCAGAGCAAAGTACGACTTCAGTGTCCTTAGCTGATGGTGCTTGAATGAGGTGCGCATGCGTTTTTGCCGTGGCGCTGGCTGATAAGAATCTCTATCCAAAAGATCGCTCCGATCAGAACCAAGACCTGAAAACAGGAACATTTAGCGATCGTTATTCTACACCACTAGTGAGCTCTGACAGTGGTTTATTGCTCTGTTAAAAATCCCCACAAAAACTACTATTATTCTTAGCATTCTAGGCTTTATTAGGCAGCAGTATGAAAAATATTTTTATAAAACACAACTCCAACCCGTTTTTAAACAGACATGAATTGTCAACACAACCAGACTGGAACGATCGTGAATATAAAACGTTTTACCTGAGATGTGTCGTCAAGACAACCAGACTGCAACGATCGTTAGGTAAAACCTGCTAAAAAATCTCCAACACCATTTCCAGACAAACGAGAAGTGTCATGGCGACCAGACTGAAACGTTAATAAAGTAAAAGGTTTCAAAGATCTCGAACACGTTTTTAAGCAAAAGTGAGTTGTCAAGACAACCTGACTAGAGCCTTCTTGAAACAAAAAGGCTTAAATAATCACCAAGCCGTTTTAAAATCGATATGAGTTCTCAAAACAACCAAACTGGAACCGTGGTGAAACAAAACGTTATAAATAATCTTCAAGCCGATTTTAACCAGAAGTGCGTTTTCAAGACAACAAGACAGGAACGATCGTGCAGTAAAGCGTTTTACACGAGGTAAAAACAGACTGGAACGATCCTGAAAGAAAACGTTTGAAAATTCTTTAACTTCTTTTACATAAGACGTTATTTTTAACGAAATCCGGACTGAAATGGTAATGAAGTAAACGTGGTAAATAATCTCCAACCTCTTCCTCACCAAACTTGAGCCATCCTGAAGTAAAACATTAATAAATATATACAACCCGCTGTTAGTCAGAAAGGAGTTAAGACCACTAGACAAGAATAATCCTGAAATAAAAGGGTTGTTTTGTTTAAATATATGTCAATCCCATTTTAAAAAAAAAACCAAACTGTGCAAGAAAACAAGACTGGAACAATTGTGAAAGAAAACATTTTTTTAAAAGCATCATTTGTTTTTAATAAAGTCAGAGTTGTCAAGACAAACAAACTGGAACGATTCTGAAGTTAAACGTTTTCAAAAATCTCCAACTCATTTTTTAAAAAAGTTATTTTTCAAGAAAATCAGAGTGCAAAAGTTGTGAGATAAACTGTTAAAAATTGTCCAAGCCATGTTTTTTAACAAGACTTGAGTTGTCACAGAAGAAGATTGGAACGATAGTAAAGAACCAAATTTTAAACAATATCCAACCCTGTTTTCAAACAGAAGAAAGTTGTCAAAACAATCAGACTAGAAAGATTCTGAAATAAAAAGTTTTATTAAAAATATCTAACGTCTTTTTAAGCAAATTAACTTGTGAAGACAAATGACTAAAGAATTCGTAAATAAAAATTTTTTAATAATATGCAAAACGTATTTAAAAAACAAACAAAAGTTGTCATGACAACCCGACCAATGACTTCGAAAAGTAAAACGTTTCAAAAATTTTCTTCTAACTGTTTAAACTGACAAAATTTAAAGACAACCAGAAAGTAATGATCGTGAAGTGAAACATTTTACTAGACATGAGTTGTCAAGACAAAACATTGAAACGATCGTGAAGTAAAACGTTTTTAAAAATCCCAAAACCGTTTTCAATAAACCAGATTTCTCAAGATCACCAGACATGAACGATCGTGAAATAAAACGTTTTGCTTCACGTGAGGTGTCAAGACAATAGGATTGGGACTATCTGAAAGAAAAACAAAAAAATGTTTTATTAGATGTGAGTTGTCAAAACGAAAAAAAAACTGAAAAAAATCGTAAAGTAAAACGTTTTAAAAAATCTCCAACCCGCATTTAAACAAACAAAAGTTGGCAAAAGAAACCAGACTGGTACGATGGAGAAGTAAAACTTTCAAAATTCTCCAATCAGGTTTTAAATAAACAAAAGTTTTCGAGACGACCAGATTGGATCATTCGTTAAAAAGCTTTACTAGACGGGAGTTGTCAAGACAACAAGACTGGAACGATTGTGAAATAAAACGCTTTATAAAATTTCCATGTCTTTAAACAAGCATGGGTCATCAAGACGAACAAATTGGAACAATCGTGCCAAAAACAACTGATTAGAGGCTTCGTAAAGCAAATCGTTTTAAAAAATCTCTAATCGGTTGTTATAGAGATATGGGTTGTGAGAACAACCCGAATGGTACAATCGTTAAACAAAACGTTTTAAGATCTATGCAGCACGTTCTTAGACAGAAGTTAGTTGTCCAGACAACCTGACCAATAACTTCGGAAAGTAAAACGCTTAAAATTTACTACGAGCCATTTTTAAACAGACATGAGTTGTCAAGACAACAACAATAGAAACGATCGTGTCACTAGGGGGTGACTTGTCAAAACCAGGAAACTCAAACGACCGTCATGTAAAATGTTTTGTTTTTTATTAAATCTCTAAACTGTTTTTAAACAAAGATTTTTCAAGAATAACAGACAGGAAGGATCGTGAAATAAAACGTTTTGCTTCATGTGAGGTGTCAAGACAACAAAATTGATGACAGTGAAGAAAAGCGTTTTTTTTTAATTTTCATCCAATCTTCAAACAAACATCATTTGTCAGCACATCCAGATTGAACCATTCGTTTTAAAAAAAAGACATTTTGCCAGATCTGAGTTTTCGTTAAAAAAGCACAAGACTGGAAATGTGAAGAAAAACGTTTTAACAAATCAACAAACTGTTTTTAAACAGACGAGATTTTAAAATCATACAGCGATAGAATGACCGTGCCATCAAACATTCAAAAAGTCTTCAAACAGTCTTTTAAACAGACATGAGTTGTCAAGACAACAACAGTAGAAACTTCGCAAAGTAAAACGTTCCAAATAACCTTGAAGCTGTTTTTAACAAAATTACATTTTCAATAATATCAGGCTACAAAGATCGTAAAATGAAACGTTTCACTAGACGGGAGTTGTCAAGACAACAAGACTGGAACGATCCTGAAGTAAATCGTTCTTGAAAACTCTCTGTGTCTTTAGGTAGGAGTTGTCAAAACAAACCAACTGGAAAGATCGTTAAGTGAAGAGTTTTTAAATATCTTCAATCAGTTTTTAAACAAACATGATTGGTCAAGAAAACGTTCGCTAAACGTGAGTTTTCAAGAAAACAAAATTGGAATGATCCTGAAATAGATCACTTTAAAAAATCTCCAACCTGCTATTAAACTGAAAGGAGTCGTCAAGACAAGAAGACTGGACAGATCAAAAAGTAAAGTGTTTATAAAAATCTCCTTTCAGTTCTTCAATATATATGGTTTGTCAAGACAACCAGATTCAAACATTGGTTTAAAAAAACGTTTTACTACATATGGGTTGTCAAGACAACTAGACTGGAATGATCATGAAGAAAAACGTTTTACTAGAAGTGAGATGTCAACAAAAAATAGCTGGAATATCCGTGCAGTAAAACGTTAAAATTAATCTTCAAGCCATCTTTTAAACAGACGTGAGTTGTCAAGACAACAACAATAGAAACCATGTAAAGTAAAACGTCCCAAATAATCTTCAATATGTGCTTAATCACACGACATTTTTTCAATAATACCAGGCTACAAAGATCGTAAAATAAAACGTTTCAGTAGATGTGAGTTGTCAAGAAAACAAGAGTGCAACGATCGTGAGGTAAAACGTTTTACTAGACGTGAGTTGTCAAGACAACAAGACTGGAACGATCGTGAGGTAAAACGTTTCACTAGACGTGAGTTGTCGAGACAACAAGATGGAACGATTGTGAGGTAAAACGTTTTACTAGACGTGAGTTTTCAAGACAACAAGACTGGAACGATGGTAAACTAAAACGTTTCACTAGACGTGAGTTGTCAAGACAACAAGATGGAACGATCGTGAGGTAAAACGTTTCACTAGATGTGAGTTGTCAAGACAACAAGATGGAACGATCATGAGGTAAAACGTTTTACTAGACGTGAGTTGTCAAGACAACAAGACTGGAACGATAGTGAAGTAAAACGTTTTACTATATGTGAGTTGTCAGGACAACAAGTCTAGAACGATCGTGCGGTATAACGTATAAGTAATCTCCAATCCGTTTTTAAACAGACGTGAGTTGTCAAGAAAACAAGACTGCAACGATCGTGAGGTAAAACGTTTCACTAGACGTGAGTTGTCAAGACAAGACTGGAACGATGGTGAAGTAAAACGTTTCACTAGACGTGAGTTGTCAAGACAACAAGATGGAACGATCGTGAGGTAAAACGTTTCACTCGACGTGAGTTGTCAAGACAAGACTGGAACGATAGTGAAGTAAAACGTTTCAGTAGACGGGAGTTGTCAAGACAACAAGACTGGAACGATCGTGAGGTAAAACGTTTTACTATATGTGAGTTGTCAGGACAACAAGTCTAGAACGATCGTGCGGTATAACGTATAAGTAATCTCCAATCCGTTTTTAAACAGACGTGAGTTGTCAAGAAAACAAGATGGAACGATCGTGAGGTAAAACGTTTCACTAGACGTGAATTGTCAAGACAAGACTGGAACGATGGTGAAGTAAAACGTTTCACTAGACGTGAGTTGTCAAGACAACAAGATGGAACGATCGTGAGGTAAAACGTTTTACTAGACGTGAGTTGTCAAGAAAACAAGACTGGAACGATGGTAAAGTAAAACGTTTCACTAGACGTGAGTTGTCAAGACAACAAGATGGAACGATCGTGAGGTAAAACGTTTCACTAGAGGTGAGTTGTCAAGACAAGACTGGAACGATGGTGAAGTAAAACGTTTCACTAGACGTGAGTTGTCAAGACAAGAATGGAACGATGGTGAAGTAAAACGTTTCACTAGACGTTAGTTGTCAAGACAACAAGATGGAACGATCGTGAGGTAAAACGTTTCACTAGAGGTGAGTTGTCAAGACAAGACTGGAACGATGGTGAAGTAAAACGTTTCACTAGAGGTGAGTTGTCAAGACAAGACTGGAACGATGGTGAAGTAAAACGTTTCACTAGACGTTAGTTGTCAAGACAACAAGATGGAACGATCGTGAGGTAAAACGTTTCACTAGAGGTGAGTTGTCAAGACAAGACTGGAACGATGGTGAAGTAAAACGTTTCACTAGACGTTAGTTGTCAAGACAACAAGATGGAACGATCGTGAGGTAAAACGTTTCACTAGACGTGAGTGTCAAGACAACACAAAACTAGAACGATCGTGCGGTATTACGTAGAAGTAATCTCCAATCCGTTTTTAAACAGACATGAGTTGTTATAACAACCAGAATTGAACGATCTTGATGTAAAACGTTTTCAAAAATCTCTATTCCATATTTAAACAGTCGAGATTTTGCAATGGTACTTCGATAAAACGATCATGCCATAAAATGTTTAGACAACCTTCAAGCCGCTTTTAAAAGACTTCCATTGTCAAAACAAGCCAAATGGAACGATCGTCAAAACGTTTTAAAATATTTCCAATAAGTTTTTAACAAAAAACATCTTTGTCAAGGCACAAGCCTGGAACGACTTCAAAGTATGTTTTTTTTTAAAATGTCGAACCCGTTTTTAAACAGGCATGAATTGTCAAAGCAAGCCAACTGGAATGATCGTGAAGTAAAATGATTTAAAAAATTTCCAATCAGTTTTTAAACAAACGTGATTTGTCAATACAACCAGATTGGAACGTTCGTTAAAAACATTTCACTAGACGTGAGTTGTCCAGACAACAAAACTGGGACAATGGTGAATTGAAACGTTTTCAAAAAATCTTCAAACCGTTTCGAACAGATGAGATTCTTCAATGTTACATCGATAGAATGACTGTGCCGTCAAAACGTTTAAACAATCTTCAAGCCCTTTTTAAACAAACACGAGTTGTCAACACAACCTGACAGGGACGAGAGCGGAGTTGAAAGTTTCTAAACATATCTCAACCGTTTTAAGACAAAGGCGAGTTGTCAAAAAATCCGAAGTGGAAGGATCGTGAAGTAAAACGCTTTAAGAGCCCGGTTATAAAAAGACCTGAGTTTTCAACACAACCACACTGGAACGATCGAGACTATAAGGTTTAAAACGACATTTCCAATCGATTTTAAACAGACTTAAGTTGACAAACAAACCAGACTGGAAAGATAATAAAATAAAACGAGTAAACATCTCGAAACCGTTCATAAACACACTGGAGTTGTAAAGATAACCTCACGAGAAAACTATGTTAGAAAAACATTTTAACTATTTTCCAACCCGTTTTTAAATACAGGAAATTTTTCAAGACAACCAGGTTGGAATGATCGGAGTTGTCATGACAAGCAGACTGGAACGATCGTGAAGTAAAATGCGTTTTAAAAACTCCAACCTGTTATAAAGCACATGTGAGTTGTCATGACAACCAGAATTGAACGATCGTGAAGTAAAACGTTTAGAATAATCTTTAAGCCGTTTTCTAAACAGACGTGAGTTGTCATGACAACCAGACTGGAACGATCGTGAAGTAAAACGTTTAAAATAATTTTTAAGCCGTTTTCTAAACAGACGTGAGTTGTCATGACAACCAGACTGGAACGATCGTGAAGTAAAACGTTTAAAATAATCTTTAAGCCGTTTTCTAAACAGACGTGAGTTGTCATGACAACCAGACTGGAACGATCGTGAGGTAAAACGTTTTCCATGACGTGAGTCGTCATGACAACAACTGGAACAAACGTGGAGGAAAACCTTTTAAAAACAAAACAGGATAAAGAACAATAAACCTGTTTACTTACTATCTGTAATCTTTCTTATCAGCAAACGTCTAAACATATTTAGGCAAACAGACTCATTTTTGGTTGTTGTTTTTTTCCACAATATAAAATACAGTTGTGAAATAAAATTTTAAGTCTTTTTGCTAAATGAAAAAATATTTGTTTGGATTAATTTTAAGAATTACAAAATTCTGAACTTGCTTATTAAACATAGTTAACAATAAATCATCTAATAAACAATTATTCGAATGTTTACTATTGGTTTAACTTTCATTTTGTTTATTTTAATTTTTTTACACGTTTGAAATCTTTAGATTTTTATCCACTAAGTTGTTTTTTTTTAAAATTGCTTATAAACGCAGCAAAAGACTTAGGTGTATAGGAATAGCGAGCGTATATTTATATTATTAATTTTAAAGCAAGAAGCCTCGACGATCCATCAAGAACGAAGTGAAGATGCCATAAAAATATTGTACAAAATTTTTTTTAATTTCCTGCAAATTATTAGTCGTGAAACTCAAATAATGACTGTTATTTTACTATTAACCCTTTACAGTACGACTTGACAAAATTTGCTTCTTTGTTTTCTTACACTGTGCAAACTTCCGTCCAACCTTGTTACTAAATCTTAAAGCATGATGTAATTTTCTGATTTAGAAGTGATTCAAATAAAAGTCTTTCCTAATTCAATTTAAAATAATAAAAAAAAAAAACATCAAATTTCCAGAGAGTCAGCGACTGGCGGTTAAATTTAATGATTAGAGCTGCTGTTTATGTGAAAAAACTATCACTGCTATTATGGCTGGTATCATGGTACTTCGATAATTATTCCGTAAAAGCAGTAAGTAGATTGAAACCAAAACGAAAACAAACAAAAGAATAATTTTCGTATTCAAAGGCTGCAATCTCTGATCGGTCGTCAGGGTTAATGTCGCCCTCACACTCACACGCGCAGACACGCACGAGAAATTGACTTGGCTCACTCGAGTGTAAACACCCAGATCTGCAAATAGCTTGAAGAATGCTTCGGATTAGAAACAGCCAGCCAGATACAGTCAGACATGTATCCGAGTTACGGGCTGCTTTACCACCTACTTCACCTTCTCGACCTTTGTAGTCGGACTCATGAAGACAAAGGTGATAAAACAAAAACAACACACACACACCAGAAGAAGAAGAAAAGGGGCGGAAGAAATCAAAGATTACTGCTAACGCGTATGATATAAAGCGAATGTAATCTCGTCGCTAACCATTTTGCTTCTATGCGCCCAATAATGAAAGCTACAGGCTGTACGTGTGGTCAATGAACACTTTGAGAAATTTTTTTTTAAAAAAAACAGCTCTTTTCTTGTTTAATAACTACACATTTTCCAGACCAAACCCACCTACGTGTCTGGGGACAATCGAACCCGCGACCTTCTGTGCGTGGGAAATCAAACCGGACCTCACCAGTCACTGCACGCCCCATACGACCGGTCACGGAGCTGGTATGACCCCTACAGCCGCCGAGCCGCACCACAATGGTCGAGCTCTCGACTCTAGACTCCTACCCTTTGTGTCCGGCAGATTGCTCAATGAGTGTTTTTGTCGTCCCCAGGGCTGAAGACGACCCTACCCTGTCCTTTCTCCACGGTTCCCACATTCTCTCTCCGCCCACGCCATTTAAGGTTTGAGGGATAAGCGCCGGATTATATAACTGTCCCAGAGGCCAGACCCTTGACAGCTATATCGGCAGTATAAAGCCGGTGTCTCTCCGCTATTGTATAGTAACTCACTGCCCTTTTATAAAGCTCTACAGCTCCCTAATAGACACCCAAAACCCAGTTACTCCTGTTGTTGTTTTCTAATGTATTGTACTGCGCGGAGTTCTGATGATCGCATACATCTTTCCAAATAAGAATTGTAGAACAGGTACCGGTGGAGAGTTAAACACGACATGAAATAACCAGGAAACAGCTTTCTTTCTTTCTTCTTTTTGAGTTAAAAGTAATCTTCCCAGGAGATTTTAGAAGAACCGAGATTGTTACCATGGATACGAAATTTTTTGGTTCCTTATAATTTTTTTTTTGAAAAAAATAGCTCCTTTTTTCAGGACAAACGTCGCTATATTCTGTAGAATTGTATTTTTGGTTATTTAGAAAAAAGAATTTTTATGATAAAAGCATTGGGCGAGGCCGGCGCTGTAGTGACGTGTCTTCTTGACGGTGTCCTAATTTACGCAGTCCCTTCCAGATAGAGTTTCCGGCCTACCTTCATAATATATGTGCACTCTCCCATCTGCTGAAGGATGCAAGGCCTCTAGATATCCAAACTCTCAACCATCATATCCAATGACACTCGAATCCCTACAACAAAAGCCCGGCCCCCCAGATAAGTGCCATAATTTATGTCCCCCCGATAGGGGATGATAGATGGGAGGAGCAGAGAACGCACCTGGTTAGGAAAGAAAGTTCCTCTCCCCACCACCCCCACCCCGTTAGTAATTCTGGCTGCACCGAGGGGTCTCCGGAGTAACAGAACACCCATAGATCACCGGTACTCGCGGTGGGAGCTAACCGGTCGCAGCGGTCTTATCTACGGATCCCTGCGTAAAAAAATGTCCAACAACAATTAAATGTAAGCTGACTTGTCTACTTTCCCGCAGGGGGTAATCTCGGCTGTTGTGTGCTTATTCATAGCACATGTGGGTGCAAGAAAACACGTTGGAAATATAATCTACTATAGGTCGCCGCGTGTGGGAGTGGAGCTATAATAGGCTCATGCTGCCATCGACATTCCCGGAACCTCACCAGCTCACAGACTGCCCGCCCGTTTCCATCACCCACCTCCTCATTGTTACAATAAAATATCTATCTGCTTTTGGTGACCCTCAATTCTCCCTTCATCCTCCACATCAAATTTAATGACCCAATACCACCTATACGTTTCCTCTCTCTCTCCCTGCCTCTGACCCCCAGTTTTCTCCCGGGTGGCCACACGCTGACACACTGAGCGATCCCCACTCAATACACGTACAGTAAACGTTATCACGGTCTTCTCGAGCAGTATTACGTCAGAAAAAAGGTCGCTTGCGGAAGACAAAAATTCCAAGAATTCATTAACCTTAACACTTATGTAATGAACAAAAAACCCGCTATTAAAGCCGTCAATTAAAAGTGCTTTGTAAGCTATATCTGCAACGCCCGCATTTACAAAACAGCTCTTTTAAAAAAAAAAATTGGAGAAACCATTGTCACCTTAAATTTTCAACTGTCAACTAATACATATATAATCATGTAACCATCATAGCAGCTTCTCGTCGATAAGATCCTCCCTTTCACCTTCACTATACCAGAACCCCCAAGTCGAGAGAAGCTGTGTTTTTAATTACGCTTTAACGTATTTGTAATAGCCTGACAATGTTGATAATTATCTCAGTAAAATTAAAACATCCCCGCTGGAGTGTATACAAAATAGCGTTCGGACCTCGCTTTAGCGCAAGCTCTACACCTGGAAAGAAGGGGTAGATAACTCGCCAGATGTGGACTGGAGGCTGAGCGTTTACTAAGCTGGCATAATGACTAAACCGTTGCCCAGTTGCCAAGGACTCTTGTCCTGGTCGCAACTTTACTATTTCTACCAGAAACCACGCGCACAAAAATACACTCGCTGCTGTTTTCCTTATGTTTCTTGAAGCCGATAAACGAAAATGCATACCTCAATAGAATGGCGACCATCCAGAGTGAAGAGTAATGCCTTTCGCGTATATGTGGGTAGGGCCAGATTCTTTCTCAAGATCGCACTTTAAATATCGAGATAGATACATATTGTGCGTTTAAAAACAGAAACGACATATACCAAAGATGTTGGTAACAAATGACGGTACTTTTCTTCTGTCTGAAATCTGAATTCTAAAGACGGTTTATCTGTTCCTAAAGCTTACTGATCGATCGGTTTTACCGAATAATGGCGTGAGATTTTGAACGGTTGCTATGTTACGGGACACCGGCATGGTGATTAACAGACTGTAACCCAAAGATAAGGATATATCTGTCTTCGCCCATGTGTTTACGCTGCATCGGCGTTGCTTTCACGACACAGTGAATCATGAAGAACAAAAGGATAAGCTTGGTTCTTATCATTTGAAAGTTCTTCTTTCAGTCTTTCCATTGTAGGCCAAAAACTTCACTATAATCATCCATTTCAATCTAACGGCTAAAATGTAATATTTTCTTAAAGTTTCATCTCGCATCTTCTAACTTAAAGTTTTCTATAGCGTTCGTTTTAAAGAACCTAACCAAATCATCGATTAAAGCAAACTTTAAAAATATTGCCACAACATCTTATTTGGTTTTAATTTTATCTAAATGCAGATCGTTTACGATGTACTTAGTAATAAAACTCAGAAGAGGCTATGTATTATCTTGTAGATCCTAGATAATGGTTAGCAAAATAACTCGAGAATTTCTCAGTTTATCTTCCACGTATTAGCTACTTTTGTAATAATAGACCAAAGAAGATGGTGTTGTTTGATTTACAGAACCAATGAAGCTGCTAACCATTTCGATAATCAGTATTTCTTTCAGTTCAAGTCTGAATTCTTAAATTTCGTGAACACGGTTGTAGATAACTGGGAATGCATGATCCCAGTCCTTGTTTTTTTTTGCCTCGAATTCACCGAGTCCCCAGTTACCACCCTGTGACCAAGTAAAGCCCCGACTCCCTGTCCTGAACAAACTCACCGAGTCCCCGCACCATCTTTATCGGTGATTTGTTTCGGGAGAGGCTTTTTAATGGTAACATCCGCTCTTTTACGCTTGGACTATGATTACATCTACATTTCTTTGTTCGTTAGCAGATTTTTGTTGTTTGTTTCTGGAAGAAAATCTGTATAGAGGATTTTTCGCATGCGAGCTTGCAAACTTCTGGTTAAGGAGAGATCAACGTGAACAGTTCAAAAGTAAAATATAACTGATTATTTGTGGAGGTCTGTTTGTTAATTAATAAGACGAGAAATCAGCTGACGTTTAAAAACACCATCTGATCAAGCTGAACATTACTGAAGCATTAAAGGGCTGCAGAATGAAAATCTAGCACGCAGCTATATGCAGAGGATCCTAAACAATACATATAGATATTGGAAAACATTAAAAGAAAACAGAAATCACTTCGACTTCAAATAGAAGTTAAAATTATCTTATTGTAAATCAAGCGAGTTTCAAAATGCCTAATTAAATCAAAATTAATTTTCATGTAACGCTGATCAGATTTTTTCACCAGCTAAGGAATCCCAATTAAAAACAGATATTATCGTGAATTAATGACGTGTGCACATTTCGATCATTAGAATCGAGATTTAATTTCATGGCTGTATGGACTATTCTTAATTTTTTAAAAAAAGATTTTCTGACGTCACGACCGCTTTTAACAGGAGACTGCTGTTGGATAAAGAATTAGCTATTAAATAAAAATCATTTTTTTAAACATAAAAAATGACAATTCACTAGGATAGGATAATAAATAGATTTTGAGAAAGAATTACGCAGACTAAATTTACAAAAGCAAAATTTCAAGGTAAGTTCATCTTTAACAGAGGTCCATTCATTCGTTCAGTCACCTACTCCCTTCCCTCCTGGAATTTCGTTTCTTTTTTTGTTTTTTTAAATACAACTGAAATAAAATATAAAATGAAATTTCGATGAAGGGTTGGGGAGGTCGTTCGTAGAAATAACCAGCTACAAACACTAAACGGGTCTCTTGAAAGTTCGTCAGTCGCCAGGTGAGCCGGAATTTAGAAAGAAAAAAGAAAAAAAACAGAAACAGAAGTCGTCTTCCCATTAAAAACAGAAGCAGGAGTCGTTTTCCCATTAAAAACAGAAACAGAATTCGTATTCCCATTAAAAACAGAGGCAAGAGTCGTCTTTACATTAAAAACAGAAACAGAAGTCGCCTTCCCATTAAAACAGAAACAAAAGTCGTGTTTACATTAAAAACAGAAACAGCGGTCGTCTCACCATTAAAAACAGAAACAGAAGTCGTTTTTACATTAAAAAACAGAAACAGAAGTCGTATTCCCATTTTAAAAAATCAAAAAACTTTAACGCTGTTGGGTAAATTTCTAGTTGTAATTTTAAAGACGAGAAATCAATACGTTCCGTTCCCTGGCGAAACCAGGAATTATTGTCTTGAAATAGAATTTACAGACAAATACGAACGAACCGTTTCCCCGGAGAAAAATTTTTTTAAGATTTTTTTTGTCTCTCTACGAAAACGCAGAAAACAGAGAACAGCATCAGATGTTTCGTCGAAAACAAAAGAGTCGATAACGTGCGTTTTTATTTCTAGAAGCGCTGTGAAAGTCACGAGTTGTTTCTACAGACGTATG
This sequence comes from Nautilus pompilius, assembly GCA_018389105.1. NCBI lineage: Eukaryota > Metazoa > Mollusca > Cephalopoda > Nautilida > Nautilidae > Nautilus > Nautilus pompilius. The sequence continues at coordinate 24,405 of JACATO010000473.1, read as the reverse complement.
AGGCAGTGGAAAGAAAACAATTACTTTTGTTTGCTTATTATTGCCATTAGCGCCACTAGGACATATTAAAACTATTATATATATATATATATCATCTTCATCATCATGCGCCATCCCCAGTCCAGGATTACCATCCATTATCCAACAAAGACTAAGAGAGCGTATATATATATAAGTGTGTGGGTGTGTGTTTAATTGTTCGATTAAAATGGACAAATTCATAGACAATAAATGTATTGAACAAAGGAAATCTATATTAATAAAACAGATACGACATTTTAAAAACACGGGTGGGAAATGATATGCTCTTTCTATAAAGTAAACCACAAAGGGGCGGATTAAATCTTGATATAGCGCAAGAAAACGACAAGACGATAAGTAAATAAATAGGTATATGGATAAATAATCAATTAGGAAAACAAACCAAATGGTACCACAGCGACAGGAATGTAGACGATAGTTAAAAGTAAAGTATTCGGAGATGGGTGATGTATATGCATAACAAACGAAAAACCAATCTGACGTAGAATTGTTTCCAGATATATAAAAGACAGGCCAAAGTTTCAAATACAACTTGTGTTGTTAAATTTAATTGAAAATCTATATCTTATGTGAAATATCTCAATGTGACACACACACACACAACACGCACCTGTTGCAGATTCATTTGTTCGAATCTTTATTTGAATTATATGTTTGATTGACAAATGTTTTATACCATCTGCTTGTGAACTAAAAGGGAAAAGTGATCTTACACATTTTGATGATATTTAAATATTTAAAAGAAAACAAAACTTTATCGGTAATTAAGATGGGCGAACAAGCATCAAATAAACGTTTGATTTAAGGACCTCATTAGATAAACAGGTATTTACTTATTTCTTTGCTCCTTACTCTGATGTGGTTCTTTAGGGGGGGGAAACAACAAAAAATCGGAAATAATAAAGATAAGTAAAGTACTAGAAAAACTAAAAATTTACAAATGATTCTGGATTTATAGCTTAATAACTCTCTCTCTCTCTCTCTCCATCTCTTCATCTCTCCACACTTTTATACATAACAACAACAACTTAGTACCTACCCCACGAGATTTTAGCCCACCTTAAGAGGAGGGATTATACAGCTGTATCCACCTCTTCCATTTAAAATAATGCGAATTAAGAATAAAACTGAAACATCAGTAGCTCTTCTTATTCACAAGCTCAGCGCCGCCGCCTGTAAAGTTGGTGGTGTTTGTCTATCCGGAAAAACATACTGCATTATTATTATATATTATTATTATTATTATATATTATTATATTATTATTATTATTATTATTATTATTATTATTATATTATTTTTCCTACATAGACAGTCATCTTAAAATGCTACCGCTTAGCTTTCAAATATGTATTTATCTACTGAAAATGTACATCTTAATTTACATACTTGACGCCATTAAAGAAATCTGTCTATTTTTATGAGAATACTATTTTGAATGTTTACACATAGGATAGTTGACGAGTTGGCGGGGAAAGTGGATGGGGTCCAAAGACAGATCGTACTGATCAAAGTTTTACCTAGTCCCTCTACCGCCAGCCGCCCACATCTCCAGTTTACACCCGATATCCGGCTGATAATTTAGTTTAACCATAGAAACCAAAGCGCATTTTGAAAATCGCTTCTGTCTTCTTCCGCCTATAAAACGGTTCCATTGACGCGTTTTTTTTTTTTTATTTCTTTAAAAGGTTTTTATTTTGCGATGTTTTCCCTCTCAAGATTCCTAATTTGTTGAAAGGAAAAACTTCGATTCATCTGGTTTACAGTGTTAATGTCAATCCATCACCCGTACACACTCTCTCTCTCTCCTCTCCTCCGCTCTCTCTCATCTCTCCTCTCTCTCTCTCCCTCTCTCTCTCTCGCTCTCTCTCTCCTCTCTCTCTCTCTCTCTCTCTCTCCTCCTCTCCTCCGCCCCTCTATAGTTATAAATATACACAATCCAGTAGAAAAGTTATTCCCTAAATCATTTCCGTGAAGACGATAATCTCCGGCGAGCGGTCCACTCGAGCGTTATGGTGTTGGTGAAGTCGAACACGGCATGCATGCAGCTTGTGTCTGTAATTAGAAATCGAATTTTCCTCAAGCACAGTCATGGATCCGGGAAAGCGATCGATTTTGTTCTGGTGCTGTTCAGTTCGGACAGCCAGCTCTCAGGGTAGAACACTAATGATTTGTACCTCTAACCAGCGCTCTGCTCAGAAACCGTACGCCGGCCGAGGACCTGCTTGAAGAATTTCAAAATCTAATTCATTTCCACGAGCCCTGCCACCCAATTATCAACTTTGTTCAACCGTCGTCGTTTCTTTCTTTTGCTTTCTCTCAATCCCATCCCCCAATTTTTGCTCCCTCCCCTCATCACTTTTTTGAGAAAAAAGGAGTCCCCACTTATCGTTGCCCTGCATTATTTCTACTTCCCATATCCTTTTTTCTCCTCTTTTCTCGCTCTCCGACCACACGATCCTCGCCTGCCTTCCTCCCAGTCTCTCCTAAAAACAGAATAAGAATTCAAAAACAAACAGTCTGCGACCCTCGCCATACATCGGCCACATTTTCCAAAGTGCTTGTTTTTTTTTTCCATCTCTTTCCTGTTTACAGAAACACTAACTTCCTGAAATATTACTTCGGGGCTCTATCATCCGCATCATTTCTAGGGAAGAGATGTCGAAGAACAACAAACCAGAAACCAGTCACCCTTTTATAATAAACAGATTCCTCCTCCCCCAACCCCTCCTCAACAGAATTACAAATTATTTTTTTTTAAGTTATAAAATAAACTATTTATTTACATGTACGGACGTTTTATGACATGTACAGCGATTGGGGGGGGATCATTGCATCATTATATCCTTAAACAAAATATTGTAAGTGTTACGATGTACGAAATGCACCAACACAGTAAAGCCAATTAAGCATCGCTCTGCCATTCACAGGATGCTTGTCTCCTTGATGTAGCAAGTTCTTTTGAAGATGCAACTATAAAAGAATGACGATAGACGTCGATAAACGCGCACTTAGCAATATTATTCTAACAAAAGAGATACATAGATAATGAATCAGAATAAAGAGAAATGCTCAAGCATCCCATTAGTCAGGGAGTTACATGTTAACCAAAAAAAAATTCAAATTAATTCGGATAATACAATAATCTTAGTTACCACTGTACATAATGCATTAATTAATTGATTTATGCATGAGATATTGAGTATTTTGTTGGCAAGACTACAATTATGGCCACCGGAGTAAGTGGGTTCTTTAGTCTCGGAGGCGTATTCGAATACCCAGTGAAGAAGTGCGCTTCTTGCGTCATCAAAAATTCCGTGCATTGCCCGTCCGTTTATTGAAAGTCGGTCCCCCGATAAGCTATTCAAATATACATTCGACACGTGTAAACACGATCTTTACTTGACGAGACGCCTCGACTACACAGAAACGCGTTAGTAGATATTGTCTAACGTCCATTTTTCACACGTCATCTTACGCAGTATCTGCTGCAAACATTAATCCACAAATTAAGGATGAAAAAAATTTGTATTTCTCGTTTAGATTTCTTTCTCTGTTTTTCTTTCTGGTTCACGAGAACCCTACAAACCAAACATTCCTTGGAAGTATCGCTATGACACAAGCGGGAAGGGACTGCAAAACGATGGCGACGAAGCTAATTTAAAGGATCTTCTAGGGAACACCGGAAAATCTGGTATTTCAAGCCAACTTAGCGGAAGAGTTGTACGAAATATTTGATTTTTCAATCCAGCAAAAGAAAGTTCAAAACTTCTTTTTTTCTCAATCGTGTTCATAGTGGCTGAATATCCAAAAACCTCTCAAAACTAAAAATCAGAAATGAGTAAAAAAAATTTTTTTAAATCTTAAGATACTTCTCTATATGCAATATGATAGGAATTTTGCATATTTCTACCTTTTTTTCTTTAAAAAAGTTAGTTTGTTGATTTCTCTACTTTTTTTTAATCACAACATTTGATATATTCGCCAAAAACTTTTTAAAAAAAAAACTATCACAGACAATGAGCGGCGCGGTAGCCCAGTGGTTAGTAGTATACCGGTAAGGGTTCCGAGTTTGATTCCCGCAGGATGCCGATTCGGTTTGGCATATCTCCCAAACATGGTTCTCTTCCGTTCCCTTTTCACCAGGTAGCCGTGTGGGAGTTCTCTCCCACGTCAAAATATGGAAATTTCTTAATAAGGATTTCCATGTCGAAGTCGGAACTGCGGGGGGGGCCCAACGTGGCTCAGGGTTAACGCTTCCTAGCGGACAACCACAGCACTGGGCTACCTCGCCAAGCTTGCCTCCCCTGTTGACACTAGTTAGTGTACGTAGGAAAAAGAAAAAAATACAAATAAAATTTCCCAAAAAATTGTATTCGACAGAGTTAGGGTCAGATTTCTTATTCTGTTTGTTTGTTATATCCTGTTTTGTAGGGATTTGTGTTGTTCTAGCCCAAAAAGTAAAACACACACACACACACAAGAAGAATCCGCCATAAATTCAGGCTATGATTTTTTTTTTAAAAAATCCTCGATAGATTTCGCAAATTTCTTTTCTTTTCAAGCCAAAAGATTACTTAGAATGAAGCTGGATGTCAAACGTGACAGCGATGGCCGCTAATTATCGAACCGATGATGCGAACTGCGTTAGATCCGATTTCTTCACGGTGGAAGGCTGCACAATCGGTTTCCGTCAAGTTTTCATAAAATACACGCAGTTTGGCTACTTTCTATTTAATTTTAATGGATATTCTCGCATAATTCTGAATGGGTTTTTTTTTTTATCGAAGCAATGATTACCTCCCTTTACGTCTCTATTTCGCAAGGTTAAAATGTTTTCTTTCTTTTTTAAATCTTCGTTTATCTTTTAAAAAAATTCTAATTTAATTAGGTTGTTTTATTTTTGTTGTTTTTAGCGAAATTCTTCATTAAAAAAAAAAAAAAGTAACCAAACTTTTAAAAGAATATTTTCGGGAAAAGCGATTCCAGTTTAATTCTTTCATCTTTTTTTCTAATCAAGTGGAATCGTTAATTCTGTTAATCTGAACCGAGGTCGCCACGTGATGCATTCAATTAGGAGCTGCAACTCTTCACAAATGGAGGCCGGTTTAATTACAGACTCGGGGCGGGAGACATATTGTGGAAATTACAAACAGTTAACAAGGAAAACAAGGAACAAATATTTACGAGATTAAGACATTTATCTTAGCGGCTGAAAGCTTTGGAGGAGGTCATCGGGGGAAACCCAACCCCCTCCCAACCAAAAACAAAGGGCAAGCGCTACGTTTGTTTAAGTTACGTGATTCCTGAATTGTTACAGGAATTGGAACTATAATGAATGGAGATTATTAGATTGTGCCAACAGAGGTTGAAGTCGGCCGTACGTGATCTCGTTACATGGCCGTTTGGTTGAGTTCGGACGAAACCGAGGTTTGCTAATTTAGACAATATGGCGCCGGGGAAAGAGAGAACGCGACCGGGCCGAAAAGAAACTTGGGTTTCCAATGGGAAAGTAACGACGGACTTTTCAGTCTCGGCCGAGCCGGGCTGTTGTGGTCTTGATAAACCACCTGGAAGCTTTATGCGCAAAATGCTTGTTTACGTGCTTATCTGTCTGAAGGCGAATGGTGTGATAATTATCATTCTGCTCAAACTTAAGTGGCACAAATTAGTTTGTTGAGAGATTTCTGCCCTGTTGCGGTTAGAATAATAAAGTCTGGGCGATGGTTTCGTAAAGATCGAGGGACTTTGATAGTACATAATTCTGTGACTGTGCCCGAGCAACAGTGTGACGCCGATACAGCTTCCAGACAGGCGGGAGGAAGAGTTGTGTGATAATCGGACTGACGACACCTGTAATAGTAACCGAGACATCTTAACAACAAATACACAAACTGTTATTAAAATTCCGACTATAATAAAAACCCCATTCTAACCCTATCCCGACTCTGCCGAATGTTAGCCAGACTGGTCTGATTTTGCATCTCACTTACAAAGCTACATTTTGATATTGTAGCCATACTATTTTACAAAACCATTAGTGTTTTGTGAATTTTCAGATTTATTAAATGGATTTGGAGATACAATAAAATTTAGTAAAACTAAGTGTAACGGACTTTGCTTGGTGATAATAAAAATAGCCTCATAAAAAACGTATTATCGAAATCTTCTAAGGACGTAAAATTACTGACGAACTTCATGTAAGTCAAAAACTTCTGCTCCATCATCTTAACCATAATAAATCTAAGTTATAAACACACTATTTTTAAAATTTACTTTAAATTTAAAAAAATAAAAACGACAAATTCTACTCATCTACTCAATATCTTGAGTGGAAACGCAACAAAATGTGATATTTTTAATAGAAACAAATAAGATGATATTATTGGTTTTTAATACGGAAAATCAGATAAAAGTAATAGCTTTATTGAATTTAATATAAAAAGTTTGGAGTAAAACACATGATTTTCAAAATGTTTTTTTTTTAAATTCTTAGCGTCGCTACTCTTTAATATTAATAAAAAGTGTGAAGTTAAAATTTATAAGGAAAGGATAAATATCGTCACCAGAACAAGAAACGAACTCGAGTCATTCACGTTTGAATGTGGTAGGAATAATAATAATAATAATAATAATAATAATCATATAAATAATCATTAATAATTTTTAAAAAATATTAGTTTGTGCAGATATACGGTGTTCTAAACTTATGGAGTCATATTAAGATCCGCATTTATTAATATATATATATATATATCTCATTATTTCGGGTGTAACCTTGCAAAGTTGACGGCGTTTACTTTGCGTAAAACACAAAGGTTCATTATGTATATGTACAGTACATATAGATTTTCGTAAAGTTGCATAATTTTAGGTCGGTTGTATATTTTAATAGAATTTTAAAATTCGTGTGTATGAGACTAATAATAATTATTTCCTGGTAGCCTGGTGTTTGTTGCTTTCTCATATCTCACGAGGGTTGTATAGAAACTGTTTTAAGAGTATATTGTTAAGGGTCTACCGCCTTCTAGAATTTCTTCTTAAAATTAAGTTTTCTTTTTTAAACAAACATCTAAATTACTCCAACAGAAGAGCCCCGTTATTTGGGTGGATTTTGACGTTCTGTCCCTCTCAAACATGGGAGAACATTACCCCCCCCCCCAAGCAGATAGCGAGACCCTGGACCATGCGCTACTTATTTACATCCAGCCAATAAGTGGTTCCGGCGGTGTTCCGGGACTCAGTGATCCCTCTCACGCGTTCTCCAGATTTCACATCTCGCCGGCGGTGCACTGCAGGACAGACAACTCGCCCGACAGGGCCGTCTCACCACCTCGTCCGTGCCAGCAGCGCGGCCGGCCGTCCGTCGGTGTTCGATCTCGATACGCACCGGAGAAAACGACGGGCAGAAACGTGCGGTGAAGATTTTACAAGATGATCAAGACAATATAAGAAAAAAACAACAAGGGATAGTTAATAGTTTTGTGACAAGTTGGCCTAAAGTCGTGTGGACGGAGCATAAACTTGCGAACAGAATTATTTCTGTAAATAAAGATAATAGAAGGCTGCTCCTTTGGGCTTCGTGCGGGCGAAATACCGCCACCTACCATCGTAAACCTTCTTTCAAATTTTGATTACTCCAGATTTTCGCGTGTGGGAGGTTCGATCACTCCCGGGGGCTGGTAATGGCGCTCTGGTCCACATCAGTTCTCGAGACCTGCGAGTGCTTAAAGGGAAAAAATAGCTCTCCCATCTCTCTCTCTCTCTCTCTCTCCTATCTCTCTCTCTCTCTATCTCTCTCTCTCCCATCTCTTTCCCTTCTCTGTCTCTCTTTCCCTCTCCCTTCCCTCTCTCCCACCTTTCTCTCTTTCTCCCTATCTCTTCCCTTCTGTCTCTCCTCTCCTCTCCTCCCTTCTGACTCTCCCCCCTTTCTCTCTCTCTTTCTCCTCTCTCCTTCCCTCGCGGTCCGGCGGACCCTTTTCTTTTCCCGTGTATTGCACGTGTGGGTGGGAGGCAGGAACTAAAGGAAAACGAAAGGCCGTATGTTATTCGTTTATACGCAGAAAGTAAATATCTGATTAGAAAAAAAAAAAAAGAGAAGGGTGGGGGTGGTAGAAGGGTGGACCGGTGGGTAATGAGGTGGGAGTCAACACTCGGTCGAAGAGTAGCGGCAGAGTATACAGAATAACAATAATAAAATAACAGCAGGAAGGCAAAGGGAAAGAAAGAATGGTCAGATATAAAGGTGGGTGTTTACGGATCTGGGGGAAGGGCGGTTCTATAATGTAGCGGTTATTGATAAAACAGAAAGTAAATAGTCGGAGTAAATCAAAGTTCAAGCCCTTGTCCTTTTAAATAATCTGGTACAAGAGTGAGAGCATAGACTGCTCGGTCATTCCGCTTTCTTCCTACAGTCCCTTATTCTTTGTTTTAAAATGTGGGAGCTGTAGACAAAGACGGTGACGTAGGAAGGGAAATGCGCCTGTTTTCTCGCCGATAACTTCTTTCCATGCTGCACCGGCTTCGGACCCGGACGGGCGATCGGCCACACGGCAGCCAGCCACCCGTGGAATTCACCGGCTTAAAGCGGTCACGGGTGGTTAGATTCCCCATTGTATCGGCATCCATCTCTTTACATAATTCCTTGCCTCAAATATCTGCGCCCGGCCGTAATGTAACAATGACCGCGGTTTGATGCCGTCTGGTGTTCGCGCTACAGAACGCACGGACCGTTTGCTTGCATACCTCACCACATCAATGACATAGGTATCTATGGCGACAGGATCAGATAATTGTAAACGATTCCGAATAACGATCGCCTGAGTGATTTCAAAAGCCTGCTAGTTCGGGTTATAATTACAAAAAACCCAGCACCTTAGTCTGTCAAAATCCCACCTATACTCCAGCTTATTTCTGCTGCAGATAAGGCGTCCGAAAGGTAAGAAAAGTTGTTCGTTTGCCACCTGCAAACTCAAGGATTAACTAGGACGAGTCGAATTAGTTTAGAAATGCCTGGGTCTGATGCCAGAGGACAGAAATGAAAGTAAAAGGTATTCTCAAAATCACTGAGAGATGTCGCATCGATAGCGTGTCAAGATTATTTAGTATGTGCAATCAAAGTATAAACGAAGAAGCAGAAATAATACAAAATAAATAACAATTAAAAATATTATCTTGAAAATTTCATTAAAAACAACCAACTACTCACAAGAGTTAATACAAGTTCACCCTCCGTATATTTGAAATCACAAATTGTCATAATCTAACCGTTTCTATTGTCATTATTTAAAACGTCAAGTATTTTTATGGGTACAAAATATTAAGGTATCGAATACAGCTTTCAAACAAGTATTTTCTACCCGTTCCAAAAACCGAATTAGTAAAATTTTGCGGTGTGTATAAAGTGAAACGTTAATAAAAGTATTAGTTCGAAACATACCAAAAACGTTTCTTTATAATAATAATAATAAGAATAATAATTAATAATAATAATAATATAATAATAATAATAATAATAATAATAATAATAATCCTAATAATAATAATAATAATAATAATAATAATAATAATAATAATAATATTTGAACGCTTACTTGCACAATGCTATAAAAAGCAATTTGATTGTGTAAAATGTTAACATCTGTCTGTTAATAGTTATGTAAATTTGTAATTGTTAAGAGAGTATTTCTCTAAAAAATTTAGAATAGATTACCAGTTAATGAAATTACTGTACTCGTAGACTGATCAAGAATACTCCTCAATTAGCTGCCAGCCTTTGAGAACACATAAAAACATTTTAAAACGAACAATATTTTTTTGAAAAAAATTCTTATTAATTAACCATAAATGATTTTCTTTATTCATTAGTAGTAGTTAACTGAACTAAATATGGTTTGTGTGCTGCATTCAGAGTGTAAATTAGGTAATGTAAGCTAAAAAATAATTAATGCTAAAAATACTAAAAAATTAAGCTAAACACTATGTATTGTTGTAATAAATGGAATTTCTGTATTCTTCAAGAAGCACGATCTTTCATAAGTCTTTTCTCTTCATCAGCAGTGTATCTTAGAAATGTATAAACTGGACGTTACTACATCTTTACATATACATTTGAAGGACACTAGTTTAAAATTAATCATAAATATTACATTTAATCCTACGAGCATGCTCGTCCAATTATCCTTAATTACCAATTTTAAAATGTTTATTTAGTCATCAAGTATCTAAACGTAATTTCAGAATTATAATTCTTGCTTTTTTTACTGTTTGTTTTATTTATACTCTAAACATTTCATGAGGTGTAATCTATGAATGTGAGTTACACCGAAATACCGAGGAATTACTTATGGCAACAACGCAATTACTTTTCATGCCATTTAACTAACCTTTATATAAGCGGAGCTAGTAAGTTTTGTTTCTGGTAGTCATAGAACTAGCTGATGAAGCCATGTTTTTGATGATTGTTTCGTGCCTGCCTGGACAGATACCACTGTCCACACCAGGTGCACAAACCTATCTAGAATAGGTTTTACATGTATACTGCAGTAAGTACAGGGACACGTTAATTTATCAAGCAATGGAAACGTTGACAAAATTGATAGAGCTGTCGCTAAATTACCTCAAAGCATGCAAGGATATGCTAACTAGAAAAAATTAAAGATTTATGTGAAGTTGAGTCCGGAAAAAATACATCTTGATTTGAATAAATCAAAATCAGTAAATATACGAAGAGATTTTCACGTTACCCAGGGATCTACAGGTATAAATCAGCAGACCATGTAGAGATCATTCAAATGCCCGTGCTCATAGGGTAAGAGTGGCCACTTCAAAGGCAGGGCCCTGTAATTCCATAATTTTTCTTGATAAAGTCGAATTAAACCTGCTTAATTGCATAATAATATAAGATTATTAACGTATCGAAGAGCGGCTCGCTGTGTAATTTACCTCCACGTGGGGAAATGAGCGAAATTGTGAATTGTGACAATCTGAAATCTATCATGCGAACACGTGATTCCCACAGAGATCTTGACGACAGCTGGGACTGTGTAGAAGTACTGTATTCAAAAACGGTGGTTTATAAGTGGGTACAGTGTCCAGCTACGAGCAGGATTTGAGAATGGACTCTGTTATTGTTATTTCTAGGGTGATGCAAAACTTTTGGCCCTGGTTGAAGTTATTTCAAGAAGCCATAGAGAAAGCAGTACACAGAAAATAACTTAGAAACAAGTAGTGACAACATAACTGAGGTGGGGTTGTTGGAAATAAACAGACATAAAACAATCAATTCTGATAGCAGCAGCATAAACCAGAAAAACGCTCTATGATAAAATGTCTGCTTCATCCATACATTAACGACTGTCATAAAAATCCAAATGGCCACTCTTACGTGGCACTCACTTGGCATTAAATATTAGAAAGATAGTAAATTTAATGTAAAGGCGGTATGGCGTTTTGGTTCTTTATGTCAACCATTAAAAATGAAGTAAAGGCGCACAAATAAAATGTTGATAAACTATATAAGTAAAAATCATTAGACAACTAACTGTGTTAATTTTAGAAACATCATCTTAATAGAAAATAGTCTTCTAATGAACAGTCCTCAAGTTTCCTTTCCAATGTGGAATTAGAAAAGGGGTGTAGATGAACTTCTCTTCCACAGTGACTTAATCTGGATTGGAAAAGGTGTCTGTCTTGACACGAAATCCCTAGTACAGCTGTTCGTTTTTAGATGTGGGGTGAAACCCATGGAGCTGGCTGGGAAAGAAGAAAATCACGTCAGGGAGGTACGCCAAACCGAGCCGGTCCCGATCGGTAGTCGAACTCGGGCTTCCAACCTTAGCAGTCCAGTAATTTTAAAAATAAAGAAAATACTATACATTTTTTTTATTATCATCAATGTAACTTCACTTTAAATTTACCTGTATGCCTCGTATTGATCTGCTGACGTCGTAAATTTTCCTTTATTATAAAATTGCGGTAGATGGAAAAGTTTATGACGTCATCTGCGCACGTCTCTGACTTGCAGTAATAATGATCACAGTTTAGCTAAGGTATGATTGCTTATCGATTGGTTGTTCAGTGATTCAGAACAAGCAAAGAAGTGAATAACTGTATGCGTATACACAGCATCTGGATATACGTTATCTTTTGTATTTGATGAATTAAACTGACGTTTCTAACTCTGACCGAGCAATGGACACCTACACAAGTAGTCACTGAATGAGCGAACTAACACAAAGTAAATAAATACACGTCTTTTGGGAACTGCGATCCAAACTCCACAAAAGCGGCCCCGTCATTAGATATCGTGCTTAGGGGCACGAAAGCGGGTCCAGACGAATCGTGGAATTTACAAGCCTTTAATAAGTATCAGCCCATCAAATGAGGGCATATAGAGCGGCTAAACTATTTCAAATACTTCTGTGTAAATGATTCTTAATTATCTTCTGTAGAAAATGTGCTGTGGCCGTACAGTAAAAATACTTCCAGCTGTGGTGCCGGCCTGTAACGTTTTCTCGAAAACTCTGATTGTACACTAAATGTTAATGTAAATGTCCTTAACATAGCCTTCGTATAACACGTGAAACGTAACTATGACTAGCAAACTGATCTATCTACATGATGTCCAAAACGGCAAGCCATTGGATCACCGGCTGCTTACGTCATTCGCAACAGCGAGCTATCAGTATCAATAACTGAAGCGATGGATGCGCAGACAGTCTTGTATCATATCTACGTCGTTATTATAAACCTTAGCTATCTCTCTCTCCTTACAAATCATCCGTGAAGTACGGAGAAGTACTCCTCTCCTGGCCCTATCTCCTTAGGCATTTCTTACGCTTCGTTTGCACATATCTTAAATGTCACGCCATGCAATTTAGAATTCCTTACAATTCTCCCCGGATAAGCGGGGCTCACTCACGACACCAACTCGCCGGCCAATATATCAATGTTACAATTAGTCACGCGCCACAAATTCATTACCGCTGGCCGGGGGCGGCCACGAGAAAAGAACCCTCGAGAAACAGAAATTTAAAAAAAAAAAATCAACAGAAATCGGGAAGAGAAAAAATACAAACAAGTCCTATATACGTCTAAATATGAAATCATCAAACGAAGCAAGGGAGTTGTAATAATACTACTGTGATTTCTCTTTCTTCTTCTTCTCTGGGAATCCGATAAACAAACGTAAATATTAACCTTTTTCATTCTTTTACGATGTAAACGCAGCGCGGATAACTTTTGTCCGTTTCTGGTGGGGAAAGGGTCACTTAATTCATTGCAAAAGCTAACTTAATAATCCGAACTAACCCTCCCTACTGGCATCCGGTGTAACCTCTCTACGATTCCTCGCTTTAGGTAAAGGGCACCTGATTCGTGTATTATTATTCAAGGTCAAGAATCAGATTTTTTAAATCATAGTCCTACAACTCAGCCACCTCTATCAAACATCTTCATCAAGGTATGTTTGCATCCATTTCATTAGCATCTTTTGTAAGAGATATAAAAACCTTTTGTCTTTAAATCAAATGTGCACGCAATTAACATCCCAAACCGTTTTTTTTATTATTTTTAAAATATATTTTAAAAAAATAAATTATTATTTTGTGGGTTAAGAGACAGAGAAAGAAAACCGGCTTAGGGCAGTTTTATATTACGGCGTCCATTGTCAAGACATCCGCGATTCTGCTGGTATGGTTAATCTTCACCGGTGGACACGGGTCATAGCTTAAATTATCTGTTCGCGTCATCTGGAGAAACAAACTCTTCGGAGTTTAAAAGATTTGCCGCCTAGTAGATGGCGATTAACTCGGTCTACGTTGAAGTCCGTCGCAATTTCTCATTACTTGGTGAATTTTAAGATAACAAAAAGGGTTTGTCCCGATTTTACACCCGATCGCAAGGGACACAAAGCCAATCTCCTACGAGACCGATCCAGAGACGCCCGACAATCTTACTGTCCAAATTAGAAAGTACAGTAACTCTTAGATTATTTTTTGAAAAAGTAAATTAATGCAAGTCTAAACTAGATTTTACCTTCAAAGACTAAAATATAAATTTTAATTTGTTAGTTTTTAAAAAGTGCTAAGGAAACAGTTAACAGTTATAAATCATTCTTGCATCCGACAAAAGTTAAGACCAAAAACGATGTCGGATTAGAAAGAAATTCGGATTACCAAATAAAGAATAACTACAAAAGAAAAACACGGATAGAATTCTAAAATTTGTAGCCCAATAATGACTTCCGTAAAAAAATAATATTTGAGAAAGGAATGGAAACAATTTTTGGCGAAGTTTCACCTGTTATGGCTGAAGTGTTTCTACCTTTTCTTCCCCATCAGTTTATTAATTGACAACACTCGATGTAGGGCTGATGTTGTCATGGTTAACATCTTAACGGCTATTAATATTGTATTTGATTTTCCTTCATAAGCGTAACGAATACAGAGTGGAAGTTTCGTTATCTTCCTCCTGACTTATTCTTTATTGCACCTGCAATTAAGTCACTATAGACGGAACGCTGGCCAGGTGAGAGCAAGAGGACAGAGGCTGGTACAGATGAAACCGGTTCACGTCGACTTCGGCCGGCTTAACGATAAAACCCTGCTAGCGTGCACCTGTTTACCTGTGGAAAGTAGCCGGAGTTCGCGCAGAAATCCACGCATTCCTACAGTCGCAACAGATCCGTGAAAGTTACGTCTTTACATAATCAAACTAACATAACGGACATTTGCAGGAAGAACTATGTATATATACATATTTATGAGACATATACGCCATTGTTTTATTTGTCTATTTATCAATTGCTCAGAAAGTTTTAAATATTGTCTTTGACAAGTTTTCTGGACCGATCACCAAGCCAAGTGATGAAACTCGATCAGCCTCCTCGCGGTTGCAGGAAGTTCAAGTTCCGTTGATGTATGGATTGGTGTTTGTGCAGGCTGGTCACGCACGCAGGTTAAAACAATTCGAGAAAATCCGATTTAACTGTTTGCATTTGTGTGCTGACAAACTAGTTATTCCATCTGCAGTTTGTTTTAATGAATATAATGCCAGCACAATAGCTAAGTGAACAGTTTATTAGTATATTAGCATTCATAAATATTTTACATTTTCGGAAAATTCGCTTTTTTCACGCTATGGACATTTCCCCGCTAAACCGATAGCTCTGTTTTCACCTTACGGTCCTTTCCCCGCTAAACCGATAGCTCTGTTTTCACCTTACGGTCCTTTCCCCGCTAAAACCGATAGCTCTGTTTTCACCTTACGGTCCTTTCCCCGCTAAACCGATAGCTCTGTTTTCACCTTACGGTCCTTCCCCGCTAAACCGATAGCTCTGTTTTCACGTTACAGACATTTCTGAGGTAGAGAATGCTACCTGTTACGGACGTTTCCACAACAATACTGACTGATCGCGAAGGTGTGTTAGCGTTAAAACGAGCTGTACCTGTGAATTGGCTTTCTGAAATATATTTCATAGATCGGATACGCCCTGGGTTTGCTGGGGAAAGCATCAACGTTATTGTAATACACCAGACACCTTCTGTGCATAAAACAGCTAGATTAATTCTGGGGGCCTTTTGTTCCGTGACAGCATAAATGTCTCCGCGACGCGCGCGCGTGACGGTCTTTTTGATAACATTTCCCTTCTTTTTATAACCGGTCTCCTTCAATTAAAGAAACTCTTTTTTGCCAACAAAACTCCCCCCTATATATTATATCGACGGGTTAACGGTGCTCTTTAATGTTTGTTGTCTTTCTCTGAGACGATGCACCAGCCCTTTCTTGTTCGCTGTATGGAGTCACATGTGAACACACACACAGGGCCCTGTTAAAGGTCGCTAGCGTCTTTTGACTTCTAGCAGGAGTTTTAAAGAACATCGTAAAAGCCGTGCTTTTATCAGGTTACGATTGGTGTCCCGTCGATAACAAACCTCTGTTATTCCTCTAAATGCTCCCAGTCGTTTTCTTGTTACCTTGTTATGGGATGGCTCAGCTCCATCCATAACCCAACCGCGCAGTCGTAAGACTCTGTAACTAGAGTAATGCCAGAGGTAGTAAACATTGGGCTGATGGCAGATGGCCCGGGTTCGAATCCAGCCGCTATCCGCTTTGGTTTGCCGACCTCCCACGGCAGGGTTCCTTCGCTCTTCTGTCCGTCTACGTGAAGTTCCTCTAACAGCTAAACAAAGCGGTTCTAGCAGGGTCTATCCTACTCCAACAATCATCACTTAAAGCTGTACCCTCTCTCTCTCTCTCTCTCTCTGCGCCAGATACGGGCCCACGTAGAGTCGAGCAGGCGCCTAGATCGCGAATTCCCCAGAAGAAAACCTAGTTTATGGCACAATATTATGATTAATTCGCCTGTTTAGGTTAAACAAGCTCAAGATTACGTCCCTCCGCTCTCAGTTTCTAATGATCAGAGACAAGAAGATTTGGAGTTTGGTGAAGAGAGGGTGGGATACACGTGCAGACATGATGCTTTTCTCACGGAGTACAAAAACAAACACAGGGGACTCCCACCGTCCGCTCACCGATCTTGCAGATATACAGCAGAATTGTTCGGAAATTATTCGTACAGCCTGGAAAGATGCGAGACAAATACAAGCGATAATTAATGGGTTATCATTTTCACGCCAGACAGAACCACGGCCCCCCCTCCCCCGGACCGGGGCGTGAATCGAACAACAGCCATCACGAAATACCGGCAGAGAACAGGCGGAATACCATCCCCGACCGGTCAATCGGAGGGGGGGTCGCACGGACGTCGGCGGAGATCCAGCGAATTCTAGTGTCTAGGAAGCGCTTGCGGGAACAGTTTCAGCAAACGCAGCGTAGCCAAATGTTTGTCGCCGGGGACCGAATGTTCAGGGGGGGGGGGACAAAAGGGGGGCTAGGAATTCCCGATCTCTCCGCTGACTGCGGAAAGACAGTGGAAACAGTCTCTATTTTTATCCCGCTTCCAGTTCTTTACCAAAGAACTTACTCGGCTAAGGACGAAAATGCGATAGGCCGCCGATATTCTATGTAATTTCGAGATCCTCCGGCACTAACACGGCACCGACACTGCTAGCCCCGCCCCGCCCCCCGATCTGGTTTGGGGAGAGAGAATTAAATTCTAAAAAAAAAAAATAATAGAAATTTAAAAAAAAAAAAAAAATCCATTTATTTATTTAATGTTATTGACTGACTGGCCAGGTTCAGTGGATTGGCTTTCACTTTAGCGCGAAGTGGGTCAGCCGGAGAGTCGGGGGGGGGCGGGACCTCTGTCTGCCTCTCCGGGTCTTGTTGCTGCTGATACGTCCGCGTGATAAATAACCGCACGAGACGATCGGCGCCCGCAACGTTAGCTTGGACGGGTGGGGGAATTGGGGACGAAACCAAAGCACTACCATAAGATAACGGTAAATTTCGGATGCTCCGCGTTGACAGTGAGTCCGCGCACCATCGCAATGGACAACAAAGCCGCCACCCACAACTGCTGCGAGGAGAGGAGACGGTAGAGTGGACAGCTGTTGAGGAATGAACGTTTGTAGCTAGAATGATCACAGGAAAGTGCTGAAAACATCGCCCATTCCACTCTGTCTGGATCTCTGCGGTCTAATCTAACGCCCCACACCGAGTCCGTTAAGTTTCGATAAAAAACAAACTCACCTATATTTTGAGAGTATTCCTCTGAATGCAGGTGCGGACTTCGTCTCTTCCTTGGCCGTCCCTTCTGTAAGGCCCCTACTCCATTGTAATATGGAATCTGACCCGTACTGTCCCCAAGCTCTGGAGACAAGGTGGGAATATAGTCTCCCTGAAACAACACCTCGTAGTCCGCCCTGCAGTACACGAGACCGCCTTTCATGCCGAACTGGTCACCTGTGTTAAGCACCTTGTTACACCCCGCACAGGTGAAGCAGGTGAGGTGGTAGACGAGGTCTCGGGCCCGCATCACCAGTTCGTTAGCCAGTATTCCTTGGTGGCACCTGGAACATCTCTTCACACCAAAATGTCTGCAAGTAAAACGAAAGCATCCTTTTCGTTTAGTAACACGGAGAAGAGAAAGAGAGAATTCCGCAATAATCACTCTTAGGCGTCTGGCTGTGCGGTTTATCTAACAAACACGTTACCTGGCAGCCGAGGAAACGTTCTTGAACATCTTACCCTCATCAGCCCTTAAAGATTACGAAGAGCACAATTTTTACCTCATTTTGACTGAACTCCCCCCAACCTACACACACACACACACACCACACACACACACACACGAGATGCCGACCTTTGGTTTTTTTTTTTAAATTTTCAAATAATATAAAAGAGAAATTCTGAGTCAGTTCCATTTATAATTTCTTTTGGGCGGTGGGGTAGCCCGCTGGTTAGTGCAAGGCCGAGCTCTTCTACGACGTTACTGGGCTTACACTCGCCGTAGATGAATTACGAGAGCCCGCCATCACCATCCTTTCTCATAGTCTATCTTCGACTCGAGGCATCATGAAAATGATTTCCTTAATTTGATTTTGAAGAAATAGTTGCAACACACAAAGAAAAGTCAGACCGGTTTTTTTTTTTAAAAGTGTTATTTTAAAATGTGCAAAAGTGGCCGAAGCACCCCTAGCTCTCAGATTATGAGACCCACCATATAAATAAACCCTGTTCGCTGCCTTCTCAACACTTTATTATATGTAAATAAAATGCGTTGCTCCATCAGCAACGTAAAGTAAAATTTTGGTTTTCTTCAACCTTTTCATAAAAAGGAAAAAATAGCCACCTTTCGTGTGAATGCACATATTTGGTGTATCGTGTTCGGTAACTTTTCAAAATATCGCCCTGAAGGTATTCTTCCGTTCATCTTACAAGTAGTTCCATAGCTGATTTGCATCAGCTGAACTCTACTTTGGCTCTTCGATCTAGTTCATCCCACCAACCCCACACAGGTTCAATAGGGTTCATATCTGGCAAAAAATGGGGTAGGGACGCGGTTTTAAGTCCTCCCGAGACCAGCTTCCCAGTGTGCTGAAGATCGTTATCTTGTGACAGTGTAAACTCGTCACCGATCAAAAGATGACCCTGATGGCGACGCATAAAGTTGCAGAATACTCTCTCTCTTCTCTCTCCCTCTCTCTCTCTGAGAATCCCATCAATTTTATCGAGCACCAGCCCAATAGCAGGCAAAACAACCTCGTACTTCATAACTCCACCACCATGCTTAATTATGCTTTCCACCGGATTTTTCTTCTAACATAACGCAAACTGCTCTCATCCTAACGCGTTGCACCCGCGCCGTTGCCCGCCTGGGGGTTCCGGTGTCGCGTAGCCCGGTCAGATCGCGTGTCCATATACCGCGAGACTTTCTCGCCGCGACTCGGCCAATCAATCCAACATCGTCAGCAGTTAAGGAATAGGCTGCCAATTCAAAACGTCTACACTAGACCCTTCCCATTTCATGCTTTCCCTTTCTTCTTCGTTATACAACCGAATTTTTCTCCGCTGAACAGGTGCGACGCGGACCTTTCCTGGTGGCAGCGGATGGTCTTTCTCCCAGGAAGGAATACAGTCCATAAATAGGTACAGTCAGGGGCTCAAAGCTTAATTAAAAGTTTTTTCAAGCGGTGGACCGGATGTAGATCCCAACAGGGAATTGTGTCAATAAGTGAATACCTTTGTTGCTTTTTTCGGGGGGGTAGACAGTTTTACAAGCCCTCTACGGACATTACTGGAAATGAGAGAAGGCGATTCCCACCCTGCTCCACCCCCATAGTAAACCGACAAGACGGGTATCCAGCCACAGGAAAGAAGTTCTAGCTGCATTAACTGGGGGGAAGCACTATGAAGGTTTTCTCTGATGAAATGTTTTGGGAAAACCAAAACCAGGGAACGGAATAAAATGATTAAAATTGAAAGCTAGGATATGTCGTTGGTGAGTGTAGAGTTATTTTCACTGGTGCATAATGTCTACATAAAGACAGGGATTAAGGGTTAAAAGGACAAAGGCCGTCTTAGAAGAAAGACTTAGAGAAAACACTAAATCAGGCTAACAAAAGAAGAGGGTAAAAATGTAAAAGGAAAGGGGGAGATGAGAAAACAATAAGTGATGGAAAAACAGTGGGGAGAGAGAGAGAGAGAGAGAGAGAGAGAGAGAGAGAGAGAGAGAGAGAGAGAGAGAGAGAGAAGAGAAGTTTTGGCTGTTGTACCTAACTAAGAGAAGAACACCAGCTGTCATCTCACCACAGCAACACCCAGCCCTGCTTCCTTTCAGGGGCGTGCAGGGTCCAGTTGTGTGCGCATGCTAAGGGGGTCCTTACATCTGTTCGCCCGACCCCTACTTGAAGAGGGAGCGCACAGCGCACGTACAATGGCGGGAGTACAAGCTGGCGAGCCGGTCGGGCGCCCAGCTCCCTACTCTCACTAGAACTCGGACAGCTGTTGGCGGAGGAGAGCTGTTCTCTATCGGGAACAATGGAATTTTCACAGATATTTTTAAATATTATTATCCTACAACAAAAACGGAAACTTCCATGAATCCTTTAGCTGCTGCTGTAGCCTAACCTCAGAGTTCCTAAATGGACCGAGATGCGCCGTATGTAAACACGGTTCCACACTCCTCTCCTATTTCCGGGGTTAATGATCCGATTTGAATTTTTTGTTTTTATTTGGTAATCAAAAAAGTCACACCTTTAAAAATCACTAAAAAGTCAATGGGAAACACCAAAGGCTCCATTCCCTTCTATTTATTTAACATCCTTTTATTTTTACATTTCAGAATATGCGTTTATAGAAAAATTCTTCGTTTCTTTGTGATGCGGTAACATAGAAATATCATTTCTTTTCCAAAGGAAATTCAATAAATAAGCCCAATAATAATAATAGAATCCTTTTATATTTGACATAATATCCATCATAACAGATGACAAATAAAAATATAATTTGTAAAAATCAAGTCCGCTATAAATTTAACTCTATAATAAACGAGAAGAGAGTAGACTAGTTTACAGTGGTAGCCATAATTATTGCATCTTCCAAAATAATTGCAATCTGTGTTTGTTTTTGTCTTAAGAGCAATTATGTACCTGGTACTTAGAGCGAAGTTTCTTCTCTGAACCCCCGTACTGATGTCGGCACAGACGGCACCCACCAGAGGAAACCCTCTGATATCAGTTTTCCAAACCAAGCGGAGGGGAACAGGGCGCGGAAGCTATCCGCACCTCAGAAACCCCTATTTTTATATAGGCGAGGGGGGTGGTGGCGGTGCGTAGTGCCTGGAGAAAAATCAGGCGGTCGGCTGGTTAAAGAGAGCGAGAAAATCCATGGCAAGGAGGTACAGTGAACCGACCCGGTCCAGGCCGAGAATCGACTTCGTGTCGTGAATATAGGGTCCAGCAGTCTGCCGCTGGAACACCGAGACGCCCTCGCTGAAGCTTACTACTTTTTGATCTGTGCAGTTGCATCTCCACAAGAAATTGCTGGAGGTTCTATAAATATCTGAATAATGGTTGACTGGCTTTCTTATGTTAAAATGGATGTTAATATCGAAGTACAGAGAGAGAAGAGAGAGAGAGAGAGAAGAGAGAGAGAGAGAGAGAGAGAGAGAGAGCATTCAATAGTTAGTAGTTAAAACATATCGGGTACTGCAATCATTTTGGCCACCAATGTATTTGGAATGAAAGCTGCAAATAAACTGACAATTATTACGAGGATGCAGGAAGTCGTGATGTTTACCATAAGACTCCCTCCTCCAGCGTGAAATGTTGCCAATGCGGTTTATCCAACCGAATGACCGCACTGGAAATTCATTCCATTTACTTGTACTCGGATATGACTCTTCCTAGAAGGTTTAGCCGTGTATAATTATGTCCCTTAGTATTTCTCATCCCTCATAGCTGTTTTCAATCCCTGTTCTAAAATCGGCGTTCTCTCTCAAACGACCGATCGCCACTTGCACTCATCATCAATACCCTGACAAAATCGTCCTAACTGTGGGAAAAAACAACCACTGTTGGATTTAAAATCAGCTTAACCTATAGGTGTGAAGAAAGCCAGTAACCTTCTTGCTTTTGTTTATTATTCCATAAAAGACTTAGCACGTAGGCAACCGATTTGTTCGTTATCAACAATTAAAAACATACCGGCAGGCGTCATTATAAAAGTTCTACAAAATCTGAACCGACAAACTTTCCAAGCAAAAGGATTTCAATTGGACCGAACAAATGACCAAGGTAGTCATTGACAACGGAAGCCATTAAAAGCTGGATTCAAAGACATTTCCCCCACCCCGTGGAGTGTTGCACAAGCCAGGGCGGCGCGCTACGAGTTGTAAGTACCAATGTAGACCAATACACTTCGGCCTCAGTGGAAACCACGTGATTACGTCTCTAAGGCAGGGACCGCGCCGAGTAGAGTCTCCGCCAAGCGCTGACCATAAACGACGACAGGTCTACTGCTGGCGCCTTTTGTTTCTTAAATCAAAACAAGATTATTAAAAAGAAATATGGCATTTAAAGAAGGGAAAAAACAACAACAACAAAGTAATATTTGAGTGGCGCTATCCGGACTGAAATCGAACAAGGAAAGTCTGAACTATTATAGTGCTTGTGGCGGATCCATCGAGTTACCCTCCCTTTTTTCTTCCCGAGTTATACTACCAACCGCTGGCGGCGAACAATGACGTCATCAGCGTATCACACGTTCAACGCGACATGGAGACTGCTTTGGCGCGTGACGGACACCGAGAAGAGCGCTGAGAGACGGGAGAGAACCACGACGCCATGAGGGGAGACATCTGCTTGCTTCGGTTCGCTTTCTCCAGCTAATCAGATCGGAAAGAAAAGAAATCAACTGCTGGCAATGTTTTATGAGGCCACTTGCCCCTTCAAAAAATCCGAGCTATCTTCATTGTACAACACTTCTGTCTTACGCCAGACAAATTTGATATGAAATTTAAAGATGATATATTGCCTTCTTACAGAATATTAAAGGTAAAATCTTAGAGTACTGGCAAAGACTTCGGCCCAAATTCTCGAGTTAACAAATCTTTGCAGAGCTAAGCGGCCCGAATCAATTAAAGTTTACAGAAGTGGCCCAGCTTCATAGAAATACTGGATTTGAATTTTTGCTGCACGACTCTGTGCAGTAAACGGCCGAACTGATTGAGGTCTTTGCGATGAAAAGCGACCGATACCTGTGCGCTACAAATGTTTCCAAAAAAAAAGGGTCAATAAATGTTTTCGAAGCTTGTCGATCAGCGAAGGAGAATGAAACCGAATTTGTTGTTAACTGGGGCTTACTTAAAGCCAAACGACATAATCAATGTATAAAAGACTGGTTTGTCCGGTGGTTAGCATGCTGAACTGCCTTGGGATCGCCAGTCCGCCAGGTTTGCTGTGCCCCCTCCCGCCCTAACTGATCACCCAAACAGATACTCCACCTTCTTGTTCACTACCGTGAGATGTCCACAGACCAAGAAAGTCAAGACGGGGTTCGCCGAGATAAGGGGCGACTTACAAAACAGGAATGCAAAGGCCCTGCAACAAAGCGACACATGCAGAGGACGTCCAGAACCAGCCACAGATTATTAAGCTTTAGCTTTAAGGTTAAGACTCAATGATCATGACAGTTCCAACCCTGCATTCCCTTCACATTACTAATCTTTTCAGCCATTTTTTATATACCTGTATCGCTAAGTCTAATGCCTCTCTTCTCTTCTGAATCTAACAGTGTTCAGACAGCATAACTGGAAAAGGTCACGTGGCTAAAAGAAGTCACATCATTCCAACTATTGGGCCCAGTGACTTCAGATGTTCTGTATTTTATGACGTTGATATTTTAAAAACTGACAAAGAAAAATGTGAAAAAAGAGTGGCTTGATACGATATAATGTAAGTTTAGGGATTAAATTTATGTTAATTATCAAAAAACCCACAAAAATCATTTGATTAATACATGCCATATGAAAAAATACTTCCCAGAGTTTATTTTTAAAGAAATTTGTCTAAAATCACCACAGCCGCAAAATTATTGATATGTTTTCCATTTTCTTCTATAGTTTTAAGTTTTACATATTTCATTAAAATTCTAGTCAGGGCGGTTTTGGATCTTAAATAACAAATGTTAGAAAAGCGGAAGGAGGAGAGAACCGAACCGGGGTCGATGTCATTCCCGGCGCTCTGCCGACTCGTCCCACCATGCACGGCAGTATCTTGTCGTTTAGTTTCCGGTATATCGCAGATAATGAGATTGCGTCTCCAGAACATCGTCTATGACGTCACGGTTTTTCTTTCTTTCAGTCCGTGGTGTCTCCCAGGAACCTTAACATAGCGTTAAAGTCCCTCGCCTCTACCCCTTTCCCATCAGATGTTTGGACGACTGATCGAGGTATACGG
>JACATO010000472.1:0-35860 GCA_018389105.1 Nautilus pompilius | reverse complement strand
TGATGCTTCGATTATAACTTCCGAACTAAAATTCGTTTATAAACGTTGTGCTGATACCATTTTATATCATATCAACTTTGAACCGAGGTTAGCTTATAACTTCTGAACATTTTTTCGTTTAAAACAACTGAAGTGATGCTCGGTTATATCATATGAACTAATGTTTGTTTATTCCTTCTTGTCTAATGCTCGTGTATAAATTCAGATCTGATGGTATTTTATAAGTTCTGAACTGACGCTCGGTTGTATCTTATGAAATGTTGTTCGATTATAAATGGTGAACTGATGCTCGGTTATAACTTCTAGCAGATTGCTCGCTTATACCTTACGAACCGATGTTCACTTAAAACAACTGAAATGATAATCGCTTGTTACATCTGAAATGATGTTGTTTATTACAGCTGAACTGATGCTTGCTTATCACTTCTGAACAGATGTTCTCCTAAAATTTTTAACTAATAATCGCTTATATCTTCTAAATTGATGTTCGTTTTAAAATGTTGAACTGTTGGTCGATTACTAGTTCTGAAGTGAAGTTCGCATACAATATCTGAACAAATGATTGTTTACAATTTCTGTACTAATAGCCATTAAAAACGTCAGAAGTGACGCTTCTTTATAATTTTTTTTTAGCAGATGATCGTTTATTACCATTGGACTGATGTTCGCTTATAACTTCTGAACTGATGTTCGTTTATATCTTATGGAGACTGATGCTCGCTTATATCTTCTGAAGTGATTTGTTTTTCTAAAATAGCACAACAGATGTTCTCTTATAGCATCTGATCTGAAGCTCGTTCGTAAGTATTGAAATGAATTTCTCATACACCTGAACTGATTCTCTTTTATAACATCTGAAACGTTGATCGCTGAATAAATTCCGAACTGTTGATCGTTTAAAACATCAGAACTGATTTATTATTTCTGTTGAACAAAGGCTCGCTTATAATTTCTAAACTGTTGTTTCTTTATAATTGCTGAACTGATAATCGTTTATAACTTCTTAATTGATGATCGATAATATCTTCTGAACTGAGGTTAGTTCATTACTGTTGAATTGATGCCCCTTTATATCTTATGAACTGATGGTGGTTGATTAGTTCTGAAGTTTTGATGGGTTATATCTTCTGAACTGATAAATGTTTTAAACTTCTGCATTGATATGTCGATGATAAATTCTGAACGTTTGCACGTTAGTTTCGAACTGATGCTTATTTAATAATTCTGAACTGATGTTCGCTTATAACTTGTGAACTGATGCTCGCTGAAGACGTTTAAACTGATGTTCGTTTTAAAATGCTGAACTGATGCTCGGTAATATCTAATGAGCTAATGATTGTTTATGACTTCTTGATGATTGCTCGTCTTTAACGTCTGAAATGATGCTCGATTATAAATTCGGAAATCATGTTCGTTTATAACTGCTGAACTGATGTTCTTTTAAATATTTTGAACTGATGATGGTGTATAACTACTGAACCATGTTTGCTTATAATTTCTTAATGGATGACCGTTTAAAACTTCTGAACTGATGTTCGTTTATTACTGTTAAACTGATGCCCGCTTATATCTTCTGAACTGATGTATATTTAGATTCTGAACTGATGCTCTCCTACAAAATCTGAACTAATGATCGTTTATATCTTCTGAAGTGACCCTTGTTTATCATTTCTTAACTGACGCTCGGTTATAACTTATGAACTGATGTTCCTTAATTACTGTTGAACTGATGCTCGCTCAAAAATTCTGACCAGATATACGTTTATAACTGGTGGACTGATGCACGGTTATCACTTCTAGCAGATTTCTCACTTATACCTTACGAACCAATTTTCACTTGTAACAGTTGAAATGATAATCGCTTGAAAATTCAAAAAGTTGTCGTTTATAACAGCTAAACTGATGCTCGCTTATAAATTCTGTACATTTGTTAGCCTAAATCTTATTAAGTAATAATCTCCTAAAACGTCTGAACTGATGCTCGGTAATATCTTATGATCTAATGATTGTTTATGACTTCTTGATGATTGCTCGTCTATAACGTCTGAACTGATGCTCGCTTATAAATTCTGACCAGATATTAGTTTGTAAATGCTGAACTGATGCCCGGTTATCACTTCTATCAGGTTGTTCACTTATACCTCACGAACCGATGTTCGCTTGAAACAACTGATATCATAATCGCATGAAAATTCTAGAAAGATGTCGATTAAAACAGCTATACTGATGCTCGCTTATAAATTCTGAACTGATTCTCGTTTATAACTTCTGTAATGATGTCTGTTTATAACTTCTGAACTGATAATGGTTTATAACTTCTGAACAGATGTTCGCTTTAAACTTCTGAACTGTTAATCGCTTATAACTTTAGAACAATTGTTCGTCTATAACTGCTGAACTGATGATCATTTGTAAATTCTGAACAGATGATCGATAATAATTTTTACACTATTGCTAGCTTTTATGTTCTGTACTGATGCTCGATTATAACTTCCGAACTAAAATTCGTTTATAACTTCTGTGCTGATACCATTTTATATCATATCAACTT
The DNA here is from genome assembly GCA_018389105.1 of Nautilus pompilius. NCBI lineage: Eukaryota > Metazoa > Mollusca > Cephalopoda > Nautilida > Nautilidae > Nautilus > Nautilus pompilius. The sequence continues at coordinate 33,309 of JACATO010000472.1, read as the reverse complement.
TGAACCGAGGTTAGCTTATAACTTCTGAACATTTTTTCGTTTAAAACAACTGAAGTGATGCTCGGTTATATCATATGAACTAATGATTGTTTATCCTTCTTGTCTAATGCTCGTGTATAAATTCAGATCTGATGGTATTTTATAAGTTCTGAACTGACGCTCGGTTGTATCTTATGAAATGTTGTTCGTTTATAAATGGTGAACTGATGCTCGGTTATAACTTCTAGCAGATTGCTCGCTTATACCTTACGAACCGATGTTCACTTAAAACAACTGAAATGATAATCGCTTGTTACATCTGAAATGATGTTGTTTATTACAGCTGAACTGATGCTTGCTTATCACTTCTGAACAGATGTTCTCCTAAAATTTTTAACTAATAATCGCTTATATCTTCTAAATTGATGTTCGTTTTAAAATGTTGAACTGTTGGTCGATTACTAGTTCTGAAGTGAAGTTCGCATACAATATCTGAACAAATGATTGTTTACAATTTCTGTACTAATAGCCATTAATAACGTCAGAAGTGACGCTTCTTTATAATTTTTTTTTAGCAGATGATCGTTTATTACCATTGGACTGATGTTCGCTTATAACTTCTGAACTGATGTTCGTTTATATCTTATGGACTGATTTGTTTTTCTATAATAGCTCAAAAGATGCTCGCTTATAGCATCTGATCTGAAGCTCGTTCGTAAGTACTGAAATGATTTTCTCATACACCTGAACTGATTCTCTTTTATAACATCTGAAATGTTGATCGCTGAATAAATTCCGAACTGTTGATCGTTTAAAACATCAGAACTGATTTATTATTTCTGTTGAACAAAGGCTCGCTTATAATTTCTAAACTGTTGTTTCTTTATAATTGCTGAACTGATAATCGTTTATAACTTCTTAATTGATGATCGATAATATCTTCTGAACTGAGGTTAGTTCATTGCTTTTGAATTGATGCCCCTGTATATCTATGAACTGATGGTGGTTGATTAGTTCTGAAGTTTTTATGGGTTATATCTTCTGAACTGATAAATTTTTTAAACTTCTGCATTGATTGTCGATGATAAATTCTGAACGTTTGCACGTTAGTTTCTAACTGATGCTTTTTAATAATTCTGAACTGATGTTCGCTTATAACTTGTGAACTGATGCTCGCTGAAGACGTTTAAACTGATGTTCGTTTTAAAATGCTGAACTGATGCTCGGTAATATCTAATGAGCTAATGTTTTTATGACTTCTTGATGATTGCTCGTCTTTAACGTCTGAAATGATGCTCGATTATAAATTCGGAAATCATGTGTTCGTTTATAACTGCTGAACTGATGTTCTTTTTTAAATATTTGAACTGATGATGGTGTATAACTACTGAACCAATGTTTGCTTATAATTTCTTAATGGAATGAACCGTTTAAACTTCTGAACTGATGTTCGTTTATTACTGTTAACCTGATGCCGCGCTTATAATCTTCTGAACTGATGTCTATTAGTTTCTGAACTGATGATCCTACAAAATCTGAACTAATGATCGTTTATATCTTCTGAAGTGAACCCTTGTTTTCATTTCTTAACTGACGCTCGGTTATAACTTTATGAACTGATGTTCCTTATTACTGTTGAACTGATGCTCGCTTATAAATTCTGACCAGATATACGTTTATAACTGGTGGACTGATGCACGGTTATCACTTCTAGAGATTTCTTTCTCACTTATACCTTTACGAACCAATTTTCACTGTGTAACAGTTTGAAATGATAATCGCTTGAAAATTCAAAAGTTGTCGTTTTATAACAGCTAAACTGATGCTCGCTTATAAATTCTGTACATTTGTTAGCCTAAATCTTATTAAGTAATAATCTCCTAAAACGTCTGAACTGATGCTCGGTAATATCTTATGATCTAATGATTGTTTATGACTTCTTGATGATTGCTCGTCTATAACGTCTGAACTGATGCTCGCTTATAAATTCTGACCAGATATTAGTTTGTAAATGCTGAACTGATGCCCGGTTATCACTTCTATCAGGTTGTTCACTTATACCTCACGAACCGATGTTCGCTTGAAACAACTGATATCATAATCGCATGAAAATTCTAGAAAGATGTCGATTAAAACAGCTATACTGATGCTCGCTTATAAATTCTGAACTGATTCTCGTTTATAACTTCTGTACTGATGTCTGTTTATAACTTCTGAACTGATAATGGCTTATAACTTTAGAACAGTTGTTCGTCTATAACTGCTGAACTGATGATCATTTGTAAATTCTGAACAGATGATCGATAATAATTTTTACACTATTGCTAGCTTTTATGTTCTGTACTGATGCTCGATTATAACTTCCGAACTAAAATTCGTTTATAACTTCTGTGCTGATACCATTTTATATCATATCAACTTTGAACCGAGGTTAGCTTATAACTTCTGAACATTTTTTCGTTTAAAACAACTGAAGTGATGCTCGGTTATATCATATGAACTAATGTTTGTTTATTCCTTCTTGTCTAATGCTCGTGTATAAATTCAGATCTGATGGTATTTTATAAGTTCAGAACTGACGCTCGGTTGTATCTTATGAAATGTTGTTCGTTTATAAATGGTGAACTGATGGTTATAACTTCTAGCAGATTGCTCGCTTATACCTTACGAACAGATGTTCACTTAAAACAACTGAAATGATAATCGCTTGTTACATCTGAAATGATGTTGTTTATAACAGCTAAACTGATGCTCGCTTATAATTTCTCTATATTTGTTCGCCTAAATCTTATTAAGTAATAATCTCCTATAACGTCTGAACTGATGCTCGGTAATATATTATGAGCTAAAGATTGTTTATGACTTCTTGATGATTGCTCGTCTATAACGTCTGAACTGATGCTCGGAAATATCTTATGAGCTAATGATTGTTCATGACTTCTTGATGATTGCTCGCCTATAACGTCTGAACTGATTCTCGCTTATAATTTCTTACCAGATATTAGTTTTTAAATGCTGAACTGATGCCCGGTTATCACTTCTATCAGGTTGTTCACTTATGCCTCACGAACCGATGTTCGCTTGAAACAACTGATATCATAATGGCATGAAAATTCTAGAAAGATGTCGATTAAAACAGCTAAACTGATGCTCGCTTATAAATTCTGAACTGATTCTCGTTTATAACTTCTGTACTGATGTCTGTTTATAACTTCTGAACTGATAATGGCTTATAACTTTAGAACAGTTGTTCGTCTATAACTGCTGAACTGATGATCATTTGTAAATTCTGAACAGATGATCGCTAATAATTTTTACACTATTGCTAGCTTTTATGTTCTGTACTGATGCTCGATTATAACTTCCGAACTAAAATTCGTTTATAACTTCTGTGCTGATACCATTTTATATCATATCAACTTTGAACCGAGGTTAGCTTATAACTTCTGAACATTTTTTCGTTTAAAACAACTGAAGTGATGCTCGGTTATATCATATGAACTAATGTTTGTTTATCCTTCTTGTCTAATGCTCGTGTATAAATTCAGATCTGATGGTATTTTATAAGTTCTGAACTGATGTGCGCTTAAATCTTTTGAACAGATGCTCTTGTATAACTTCTGAACTTATAATCGTTTATATGATCTGAACTGATGCTTGCTTATAACGTCTGATCTGATACCAATTTATATGTACTCAAATGCTGATCTCCTATATATTCTGAACTGCTGCTTGCTTATATCTTCAGAATTGTTGTTCGTTTATAAGTATTGAACTGATATTTGCTGATATGTTATGAACTAAAGTTCTTTTAAACCTGATGATCGTTTATAATTTATGAAGTGATGTTCGTTTGAAATAACTGAAACCGTTTGTAATTTCTTTATTGATACTTCTTAATAACTTCGCATGGGGCAATTTTTTTATAATATCATAACGGATGCACGCTTATAAATTATAAAGTGATGTTCGCTATTACGTCTGAACTGTTGAACGCTAATAACTTCTGAACTGATGTTCCTTTATTACTGTTAAACTGATGCTCCTTTATAAATTCTCGACTGATAAATTCTGAACTGAAAAAGGTTTATAACTTCTCAACTGATATGTTGATTATAACAAATGAACTTTTGCTCGTTAGTTTCGAATTGATGCTCGTTTATAAATTCTAAACTGATGTTCGTATATATTTTCTGATCTGATTTTCGTTTATTTTTTCTAAACTTATAACCGTTCATCAGTTCTGAACTGTTGGCCACATACACCATCTCAACTAATGCTCGTTTTTAATTTCATAAATCTAACTAGTGTATATCTTCTGAAATTATGTTTGCTTATATGTTCTGCTCTCTTGACCGTGTATAACTTCTGTATATATGCACATTTATAATTTAAAAACAGATGCTCGCATTCAGCATCTTAAATGATATCCGTGTATAACTCCTGAAATGATGCTTCTTTACGACTTATCTGTTTCTGGTGTATACTTTATGAAATGAAGTTCTTTTACATCTTCTGATCTGATGACCATTTATAACTTCAAAACTGATGTACGTTAGTAAGTTTTGAACGGATAGTCGCTATAACTTCGTAACCGAAATTCTTTTATAACTGCTTCAATGTAGATCGTTTATAAGTTATGAAGTGAAGTTCGTTTAAAATAACTGAAACAATAATCGTTTATAATTTTTTGATACTCGTTAATTACTTTTGTTGGCACAATTTCTTTATAATATCTTTAAAAATGCTCGCTTATAAGTTATGAACTAAAGTTCTTTTAAACCTGATGAACTGAAGATCGTTTATAAGTTATGAAGTGATGTTCGTGTGAAATAACTGAAACCGTTTATAATTTCTTTATTGATACTCGTTGATATCTTCGCATGGGGCAATTTTTAATAATATCATAACGGATGCACGCTTATAAATTATGAGGTGATGTTCGCGTATTACGTCTGTACTGTTGAACGCTAATAACTTGTGAACTGCTGTTCCTTTATTACTGCTGAACTGTTGAACGCTAATAACTTGTGAACTGCTGTTCCTTTATTACTGCTGAACTGTTGAACGCTAATAACTTGTGAACTGCTGTTCCTTTATTACTGCTGAACTGATGCTCCTTCATAACTTCTCGACAGATAAATTAGAACTGATAAAGTTTTATAACTTCTCAACTGATATTTCGATTATAACTAATGAACTTTCTGCTCGTTAGTTTCGAATTGATGCTCGTTTATAAATTCTAAACTGATGTTCATTTATTTTTTCTAAACTTATGCCCGTTCAACAGTTCTGAACTTTTGTCCACATACAACATCTGAACTAATGCTCGTTTTTAACTCCATAAATCTTACTCTTGCATATCTTCTGAAATTATGTTTGCTAATATGTTCTGCTCTCTTGACCGTTTATAACTTCTATATATGCACGTTTCTAATTTCAGAACAGATGCTCACATTCAGCATTTTAATTGATGCCCCTGTATTTCTCCTGAAATGATGCTTCTTTACGAGTTCTTATCTGTTTCTGGTGTATACTTTATGAAATCAAGTTCTTTCAACGTTTTAGATGTTATAAAAGAGAATCAGTTCAGATGTTGTATGAGAGAATCATATCAGTACTAATGAACGATCATCGGATTAGTTGCTATAAGCGAGCATCTGTTCATATGTTATATAAAAACAAATCAATTCAGAAGATATATGCGAACATCATTTCTGAAGTAATAAACGACTATCAGTTCTACAGGTTTAAACGAACATCAATTCTGAAGTTATAAGCATTTAATTAGTTAAGAAGTTTTAGGCGAACAATTGTTCAGTAGTTATAAACAAGTATCAGATCGAAACTAATGTGCAAAAGTTCAGAAGTTATGATTGATATATCAATGCAGAAGTTTAAAACGTTTATCAGTTCAGAAGATATAACCGATCATCATTTCGGAACTAATAAACCACCATCAGTTCAGAAGATATAAAAGAGCATCATTTAATCAGTAATAAACTAACCTCAGTTTAGTAGTTATTAGCGATCATCAATTAAGAAGTTATAAACGAGTATCACTTCAGCAATTATAAACAAACAACAGTTTAGAAATTATAAGCGAGCCTTTTTTCAAAAAATATAATCGATCAGTTGTGATGTTTTAAGTGATTAACAGTTCAAAATTTATTTAGCTTTCAACGTTTCAGATGTTATAAAAGAGAATCAGTTCACATGTTATATGAGAGTATCATTTCAGTACTAATGAACGAGCTTCAGATCAGTTGCTATTAGCGAGCATCTGTTCAGAATTTACAAATAATCATCAGTTCAGCAGTTATAGACGAACAACTGTTCAAAAGTTATAAGCGATTAACAGTTCAGAAGTTATAAACAAACATCAGTATAGAATTTATAAACGAGCATCAGTTCAGCTGACTTATGAGAGCATTAGTTAAGAACAATTAAACGAACATAACTTAGGAAGTTATACACGAGCAGTAGTTATGCAGAAATAAATGAGCATCAATTCAGCTGATATAACAAGCCTCAGTTCAGCAGTTATAAACAATCGTGAATTCATAAGTTATACCGGTGCACCAGTTATTAAAGAAGCAACAGTTCAACAGTTATAAACGAGTGTGACATAAATATCTATAAAACAACATCAGTTCTAAATATATAAACCAACATCATTTCAGAAGATATAAAAGAGTAGCATTTGAGAACATAAAAAACGATCAGCTCAGAAGTTATAAATTAGCTTCAGTTCAGATGTTATAAGCGAACATCAGTTCAGAAGTTGTATGAGAGCACCAGTTCAGGAATTATAAACGAGCATCAGTTCAGAAATTATAAATTTCCATCAGTTCAGAAGTTATTAAAGAACACCAGTTCAGTAGTTATAAACAAGCACCAGTTTAGAAGTTATAAAGGAGCATCAGTTTGGAAACTATAAACGAGTATCAGTTCAGAACGTTTAGAGAAAAATCACTTCAGATGTTATTAACGAGCATCAGTTCAGAACATATAAACGAACATAAGTTCACAAGTTATAAACGAGCATCAGTTAAGAATTAATAAACGACCATCAGTTTAGAATTTACTAACGAGCTTCACTCTAGAAGTTATAAAAGGGAGTCAGTTCAAAGGTTATAAACAAGTATCATTACAGAAGTCATAAACGAATTTAAGTTAAGCACTTATAAAGGAGCATCAGTTCAAACAGCATCAATTCAGAAAATATAAACTGACAACAGATCGGAAATTTATACCAGCAGCAGTTCAGATGTCATAAGCGACATATAGTTCAGAAGTTTCAAACGAAAAATCAGATCAGAAGTGTTAAGCGAGCCTCAGTTCAGAAGGTATAAGTGAGCATCAGTTCACAAGTTAAAAATTGTATCATTTCAGCATCTATAAACAAGCATCAGTTCAGTAGTTATAAACGATCATCTGTTCAGAACTTATAAATGAGTATCAGTTGAGAAGTTGAGAATTTATAACCGAGTATCATTTCAGTAGTTACAAACGATTATCAGGTCTGAAGCTATCAACGAGTATCAGTTCAGCAGTTATAAAGGAGAATCAGTTCAGAACTTAGAAACAAGCATCAGTTCAGAACTTATAATTATATATTGGCTGGAGGAATGGGGCACTGCACTACTGCAGGGGTTTAGTGGATCCGTCTGTCACATTCTGGGGCATGACTGCAATAGGGGGAAGCTTGTCGGTAATGGCAGACTCAATCCTGTTCGCTTTCACGCCTCTGTTGTGCCAGACCAATTCTGTGATAAAGCTGGATGGGTCTTTGATGACCACCCACAAAACGACAACGACATCACCACCTATGTCATACCTGCCTCATTGTGGAACACATCACATTCATACATCTTCTATATACTCTGCCTATTTTTTTCTTTTCCTGTAACAGACCAGTGTGTGCTAACTTGTATAAAAAATAGTTTTAATTCTTGTATTTCCTTGCTTTTTCTATCTACTTATTACTTTCATTGTTTTATTAATATTATGGCTATAATGGTTGAGAATGAATGACTTTCATCTCAAATTTACTCGTGAAAACAAAGAATTTTAGCTTTATCACTGTAAACAGATTAGCAAAAGTGGAAAAAATAGTACCATTATAAGAAGAAATTACTTTCGTGGTTAATGCATTTATTTCTACATTTTTCTATAAAATCCAGGAGCCTTTTCCATTTGCTGCTAACCTTTTTTTCCACTAAGACGGCTGACAGCTCTATTCAAATTAATAAAACATTTTCTTTATGAATTTCAAACCTTAAGTTTTAATTTATTTTTAAAAACCTTTACATTTAAGAAAACCAGCTGGAATGGTGGCTGCTCATTAGTTGTTTGTATTACAATCAACAATGTGGTGGGAAAGCATCAACTAACCTTTAAACTTCTGTAAATAATATATTACAAGTATTGTTGTGTTCTGAAAACATTAGGAATCATATGAAAGAGTTGCTGGGGAAGCTCTGGCTGCTTGAAAGCCAGGTGCTATGCAAGGTGTACATTTTCTAACATGACCAGTAACAGGTATTTCTTCGCATGTCCAGTAAGGCTCTGACAAGAATGAACGTTTATTATAAGTTTATTCCCAGCAGTACAATCCGTAAAATAAGTGTGGTCTTCACTAGTGACACCATCAAGCAGACCTCTGTTTGTAGGCAAGATTTAACTTTATATTTATTTAATTTACTCTATAACCAAAAACTCTGTGCATGTAGTAATTTACCTACATTGTTAATTCTGAAAACTTTCAGCTTTCAGTAGTTTCTGAAAAGATTTGGACCATGGCATAGCTCCCCTCACAAGAAGATCACAACGTTGCATGACTTAAATTTCTGGTATGGCTTCTATTGCCTACCCATTCTACTTTCGCTTTGAAAACTATAATGGTGTCATCTGAATTATTGATTTAAACATGCATTTGATAATTTGTAATTAGTGATTTTAGCATTAAAATGGAATTATAAATAGTTATGAGATGCAGGTTCTGGAATTGAAAGAATAAATAAACTTGCATGATATTACTGCTCTGAGGAGAGGGAACGGTTAGATGTCTGATATTCCCCATCAAATAGGACTTCGACCCTCTAACTTGTGTCAGTTGAGAAATGCGAGGTACACTGACCAGAAGTAGGCAACTACCTAAACTCATTTCTCCATTGCTCCCTAGTACTGCCATTCCAGAAAATTTGTTCTGCTTCCCTTGTGAAAGTATTTCTGTAATATGAGGTGGACAGGAAAAGCATGAGCTTCCTTGAAGCTTGAATCTGAACCAGAGTTTGCTGTCTGTTCCCTCCCTAATTAGATGGATTTACATTCTTCTGTTGTCAAGCAATTTACATTGATGAAATAATAAAATCAAGTGAGAGAACAGGCTAACCATTCTTTGTAGATGAAGAACTAAAATTGAAAGAACACAGGATTTATATATATCGTTCTGACATGAAAAAGTAAATGGTAGGGATATCAGGAGTTGGGTATGAGCAAAAATTGTTCAGAGTTAATTTGAACAATGTGGCGTAATGGTTAATTGATGGGCCAATCGTCCTTTAAAGCCCCGTGGCTACTCAACATCACTTAAGTTGAAAAAGGTGACAAAGTTTAACCGGTGATCCCTCCCTATACCTTTACCTGTGAAGGCAAATTATTCCTACATCTACAGATTAAGTCTCAACTTGGGTGGCATTCATTGTATCATGCTGGACCAGGTGCCATTTCAACTGAGTCTCATGGCAGTAAAGAAATGCATGGCTTACTATTATCGTCTGCTTTACATAAATTACTCATAGGTAGAAGGTCAAAATTTAGATTTTCTCCACTGGTTAATTGATTGCAAGCAATTTTAGTTCCTGATAGAAGTGCCATTCTATCCAAAGTGAACTATTTATCTTGATGGATGTTGCGATCTTTAGTTTTTAGGATATGTATTGTCAGCAATTCATTCAACCACCTGTCTCTTTTGGTATGGTACCTGCTCTAGCGAAGCATTACTTTGATTAAGGAATAATCAATCTATACAGATAGCATTGTTGGATATTTAACACCAATGTAATCTTATGTATTTTGGATGCTACTGAGAACCAGCGTTTAGTTTTTGGTGTATCATTTTAGTTTGGGGGTTTTGGAAACAAACGAATCACATTAGAGTTGCACTTGGCTGGAGAGATGAACCCCATGATTAGTTGGCGGGCAAGGAAAACAAATTTTAGATGAGGTAGAGTTAAAATCATTGGGTAATATAACAACATCTGCAGGGTACAATTCTGGCTTCTTTTCTAATAAAGATTTTAAAGAAATAAATTAAGTCAGTTGACCACCAGTGACTCAGCCACATATGGCAGGATGCTGGCTCTGGTTCTGGGATCCCCGATGCTCTGCAAATGGGTGGACCTCATCTGTACCTCACCAGAGAGGACTTGTATCCCTCCGTTTTTCGGTTTGCTTTTGCACTTTTTCTTCGCACGATTTGCTGCCTTGACACTAACTTACCTTTGTTGGTTCTTCGTTGAAGAATACCATCTGAGGATGCTTCCACCAATATTTTGTTCACAACTCAACGTCTTGTCTCAGTAATCACTTTGTGGTTCTCCAACAAGGATTGAAGCAGAAATTTGAGGTGAAACTATTTGGTTCTCTACCTGTCCATGGAAATGATCAATGTGTCTGTTTATTCTAAACTCTGGAATACAGAAAAAATGAGTGTTGGTCTTTGTGCAGGACCCACTTGAATACACAGGAACCTTAAAAGGATCTGTGCTCTCTGCACCACGTGTGTCTACCAAGTTTAGATTAAAGTAAAGTGACACTGATCAGTAGTTATGGAAGTCAACACTTGGTCTCTGAATGGATGTGTCAAATAAGATTGTGGTGAGGGCAGAAACTATGCAGTGGGTTTATGACAGCATCAATGAGGAGAAAATCATTCATCAGGTCTGTGTCTTCTGGTTGGAATGGCCCATTTGTCAGTCTTTCAGAGCTGCAGACCATCATAGTCACCTATAATACACTTTCTCTGATATTTAGCAGAAGTGTTGTTAACTTTGCATCAACCATGAAATCCCTAAAGATATGAATGTAGAGGTCAGCAAATATTTAATTTGGCTTGGCTTTGTAGAAGAACAATAATAACTGCACACTTCGTAAATCAGAAACATTTACCAGGAGAAAAAAACCTTCCATTTCCCTTAGTAAATCATGTGGTTTAAAATAGTTTCTCCCCTATATTACTTGATAGTGGCTCACTGTTCAAAAGAGTTTCTAATTTTACAATCTGCTGGAGGATACTATATTTACTGATTCTCACTGCAGACCTGATCTGAAAAGAAGAAAACACATGACCTGTTCTTATTTTGAAATTTTGATTGAATGTAGCTTATATACTTTTAGCATTATTACAAATGTTTAAAAACAGATGTGTAATATGCAAAATTATTTAAATAACTTTACGAACTCGTCTTTATAGGAGAAGTCATCAGGGAAGAACACAATAAATTGCATCATTTAATTTTTTTAATTTTGAAATCAAGTTACTTTTGAGCCGTTCATTTAGTATATTTTTTTGTTTAATCTCTAGTTGTACACCTGAAATATTAAACATGTTTCCTTGTAAGTCCAGAAGTCGAAAGAAGATGTTGAGAAAAAATAGAAGATGGAAAAGAAGAACATAAAAACCATTTTAAATTTCCCTTGGTCTTCGTTTTGTCGATGTTCAGTGGTGGGCCGTCTCTCACCAGCCCAGCTGAGACAGTTGTAATTTGTTTCAGGAAATGTGTGACGACGACCATATCAGTTAAAGAGCATTAATTGAAAATAGCACAAAAGGAATCAGGGGAGTATAAATAAATTTTTTCTTTTCATTTTACAACAAAACGCAAGGAACATTTCCTTCAGAAGAGACAGGTACACGTAGCTTCAGCAGCCAGAAAGTCGGTACATTTACAAGCGGATTGGCGGGAGGCCGCACTAATTGTACGAGACGGGTGTAGACACACAACAACAGCAACAACAAATTTCATAGTGTTTTAAAAGTATTCGTAATTCAATTATAACCGTAAATAATAATATTAAATGGAATGGATTAGTAAACAATCTTATTTTTAACAAAGCAATAGTTAACAATTACTGATATCTCCGTCGGTAAAGATCTCGCAGGAAGTTTTGACTGTACAATGGCGGAAACCAAGGGAGAAAACGGTATTATTTATCATCATCATCATCATCATCATTATTATTATTATTATTATTATTATTATTATTATTATTATTATTATTATTATTATTATTATTATTATTATTATTATGGACGCAGAGAACTGCATGACGGCCGAGTTGTTTCACTGGGATACTTCTGCACTGTTACCGTCTCAGTCCACTGGATCTGCTGACCCCGCTATCCGAGGCCTGTGTGGCCGTTAGGATAGCATAAAGATAGGAATGTTCCTGGTAACATTCTCGGACTTTGGTCTCCTACAGTTCTAACTAAACGACCAACCGTAATTCTCGGAAAATAATATTCGGTTAACCCTTAAAATGGGCGCGTGGATAGGTGACTGTGCCACACCTGGTCACAGCTTAGTTAATCATTAATAACAGAAATTTAGTTAACCATTGCTACGTGTTGCGATCTACGCCTGTGCTGAATAGTCTCTGAATTGATTTCATCGTAAATGATGTCAGTGTCCCCGGCCCTCCCAGTTATGAAGGCGGTCTAGACTAGAATTGTTCGTTTTCAGAAGGTTGGGGTCACTACTGTCTGGTGAAGAGCAACAAGAAACCAAGCCAGGTGCATTGCGCCACCATACCTGGTTAACCCAGACCAGTTTTCAGACTCTGGCCCTCTGCCTTAGCAGTCCATTGGTCCACCACTGGCTGGAACGACACACGTTACATGAACAGCAGAGCCTTTGCTATTCACTCGCTGAACAGGATAACGAGAATAGTAAGAGAAGAAAAATGTCCCAATCAACAGATCTTAATTGTTACACAAAACTAAAATCTCTGAAGCTGGGGTTAGAAATAAGAATAAGGATGTCTGAATTAATTTTAATATTGCATGCGCGATTCCTGAACAAAAAAGATAGCTGTGACAAACTAGCTTTCAAGAGCATTCTTAACCCTTTGTGTGCTAGCTTGGGCTCATTTCCACCCAATATTTTTTTTATTTTTGTATTAACCCGGCTGTGAAACCTTAATATAACTCTGTGTGATGACCAGTTCTATGTCGTTGCAAGCCTGTGTGTTTTACAATACGAGTGAGTTGGCTACTAAAAATACTGCCAGGTCAACACGTGTACTAGTTGGTGCTTCTAGGCTGGCAACACGTGGTACTGTATTACCTGTAAGGTAAAATTTGAAATGTCATATGGAGGACTAAATGTACTTAATGAAGTCAGCCCCTCCATCTTGAAATGCTGACCCTATAACCAGAAGTAACTGCCAAATTAATTTTTAAAAAATTGATCTAAACAAACTGAAATGCATTTAATATTTTGAATACTTCAAGCAGTACACAAACTTGGTAACCCCTGGCTGTTTGATAGATTTCCCATAGCTCTTACTAAGCCCTGAAAGAACATCCAGTGTATAATCTTTTTTGTTTTTATGTTTGTTAGTTCCACTAATCAAATCAAACCAAGAATTCTGTCAGCTGGATCGATAGGTGTGTACTTCTGTTAGAGGGAGACGAGTCTGGCTTTAGAGAAACTTTCAAAATGGAAGTACAGCTGCATGGATAACTGTTTGAGAAAATCATTTTTGGATCACTGTTCTTCCCTGTGCAGTGCAAAGTACCAATATTTAATTCTTTTGATACCATATCCATACCTTTGTTTTTGTAAAATTCTTTCTCTTTCAACTTTCACAATTTAATGCTAGGAACAAATTTACAGAGAACTTACAAATTGTTTTGTTTCAGAAAACATTCAGACACCTGTTAACATGTTAGCTTAACATCAAAAGGTTTCGAGTTACTGGAGAAGCAGAAAATGAAGGTGGATGAAGTGTAAAAACATCACCATACACAATAGTTTCAGGTTTGCCTCACACGTCAGCTGAATGAGTTCAAACAAGATATACCAACCAAAAGGAGACTGAGGAAAGTAAATTCATGTGAAGATTTTCTGTCCAGCTGAAACAAGCTTAGAAACACGGACACCAGACTGGGAGAGGGTCGTCTTCACCAACGTGTTCCTGTCCTGGAAGCAAGAAGCCGGATTTTGGTAAGAAAGAAACTAAACCCAAACTGTGTGGGCCCGACAGTTTGGAGAAGTTAATGTTGCAACGGACTTTTGGCGGACACCACCTTACTCCCTCCAGAAACAAATTATCTGGTGCGCAACGCCTGCGGCCAGTAAACGACCAACAGCGACACGGGACGTAGGCAGACCGACGGGTCAGGGATCGGCCGATTACCCAACTACGCGCTTTGTTTACCGGGAAAATTAGGCTTTTTATCTCGGCCGCCCATCTTATCACGATGATGATGTCGGGGATGTAAACGAGGAACAAGCTCACATTTTTGGGTATTCCAACTAATATAGATCTACATCTATATTTGTATACCAGGAGTTTTCTAATCGACGTCAGACGACGAGTTTCGGAGAGTCACCCGCTATTAACGCATAGAGACGACAAAATGGACTCGGTGAAGGAAAAGTCGGAATCCGGTTTGAGGAGCCAATGTTCCTCACGGCTCGTGTATTAAAGTATCTGCAATCACGTGCTGCGAGTGGTTCAGTGGCAAACTTAGATTACACCCGGTTCCTCGTAAAACCAGGAACGTTCGCAATTCTCCATGGCTTCAATAAGCAAAAATATCTCAGCGAATGGCTGATTAAAAAACAAACTGAGCAGCTAGCAACTAGTGTTCTATAAGTCAATCACTGGCCTCCCATGATCGGCTACACGGCGTATCAGAAAGGTTTCCGATTCCAAGTTCCCTGCAAGCCAGTCAGCATCTGCTCGCCCCAGAAAGATATCTTGGTAGGTGATGGTTTGGTGGGGGCAGAGAAGAAGCGAATACTGGTTGACGATGACCGAAGATGAATCGCACTTTTATGCCGATTGATCGTTCTACGGTACTCAGGGCAGCAGAATAGCTGGACGTTAAGATAACAGCTCTTCACCTATTCTTCCTTTTGTTTTGAGCTCTATAATCCATTTTTGTCTACAATATCCACTTTGACATAACAAAAACAACAATATTCTTGCTGTTAAATAGATTCTTAAGTCAATACACGGGTTCCCGAAGAAAATTTACTCTGGGTGCGCTCTGACAGAGTAAATATTTCTGTTTGATGAGAATTAAATCCGAGTTTGTATTTTACACAGCCTTGGCGAACGGGATATACCCAGCTTGCAAACTAGATAATATGTCCTGTCAAAAGAGGCGCCGCCATAGACCGAGCGACTGAGTTCTTTGTTGCTGAAAGAACCGAGGGCGCATCTGTAGAGTCGAACGAGTGCGAAGAGTGGAATCGGCGATCGCTCAGTTGTTTGTAGAATCTGAAAAGATTTGCATCCAGACAAAGTTCGATTCAAGTTTCTTACCTTAAGAACAAACAAAAATCTCTTTGTTCATTCACTCTCTTATGAAAGAAAACGGGGTATATTTACCTGTAGAAAACCAAAGTAAAGAATTCCGATCTTATAGAAAATAAAACAATGGATGGTGTCATAGAATAAGAAATAAAAAGCTCATCTACAACCCCGCTCGTGGTTTGGTAACTAGCCGACATTTTTCATGTGTCTTGAACTCAACTCTACGGTACTTTTCGCTTTACGGTTTGGAACAGAGCTGTTCAACGGCTGGTACCTAAATCGCACCATCTTTCCATTACCAAGAGCTACTTACACAAAACAAAACTAAAAAGTACGGTTTGAATGGCAATGGTTCCTTGGTTTTGGCTATTACTGTTTATATTCCGTTGTTGTATTTCTTCTGACCGAGCGCTCGGCATCGTTGCTATAATGACCGGCTACGTGACGCATCACCTCTGCCACGCACCACTGCTTCATCGATGAAATTTGGAGAAAAAAAATTTATAAAAATTCAAAACTTAAAACGAAACTTTGAAGTCCAATCAAAAATAAATATTGCCTACGACAGACGAATCTCCGACACTCCCAGATAAACATTTAAATGATAACTAAGCTTTTACTGGTGAATTTTTGGTTTGTGAAAACTATTCACCAGTTCTGTTACAAAGAACATATTTACTGGTGTCTGACAGGGTGAGAATAGCCACGAATTCTCAAACTTGGCAGTTCCAATACTTTATTTCCTTAATCTTTCAAACATTCTGGTAAATGTATGCTGAAATCTTTCTAACTCGACATCTTTCCTCGGGTAAGGACTCCGTAACCGCCAGCGTATTTAAGATACGGAGCCGCTATACTTTTCCCCGGTAAATTACGCGCAGAATCCACTCTGTCCGCTTTGTTTACAGAACATTTAAGACTTTAGAGATCCACTTCTGAAAATACATTTTCCAGTTATTACCTGTTTGAATAATTTTACATTTTTTTAGTATGCAATTACATTTTACACCTGACTCATCAACCTAGTAAATCATTTATGTTAATGTATTTTACAGCACAAAAATCCCTAATCTGTAACCGTGATAAGAATTCGACGTAACCGGGAATGCGCACGACCGCGGACTGACTTGTACAACATAATGATCATTTATTCAAGAATAAACAAAATAATAGTGGGCCCAGAACGGAGCACTGGCGATTAATTGATATGACTAATAATACTTTTAATACCACGCAATTGTCTGTAAGTTCGCTATTCATATTAAAAGTGCGTCACACATTCCTTCCTATTCCATCAACTTTTTCTTAGCACTTCATGCGAACTTTATCGAAAGTCTTACTGACAGGAATTAGCAAAATACATTCATTTTTACCAATTAATATCTCAGCTAAGGCAAAACTTGTTAGCTTAAAATCAACGCTAAGAATCTCTTAAAATATTATCTTTAATTGGATTATTTGTAAACCGTCTTTAATAAAAAGTCACTAAGCGGCTCATAATCGATCAAGATCACCGTTATTGTCTTCGCAGCTTTCCCTTCACAGAGAACAAAGCAGTAACCGTTCACAAATACGCCCTCTGCTGGTTGTTCGGCGAAAATAGTAGCAGACCGCGCAGTCTTATCAGATTTAAGTGACACCAGTTTATTCAAATAACTACACATTCATACTACTATTTTATTGTGTATGTATTGAGAGGATTTCTCCACTTCACTTTATACAATATTTGTCTAATAGAAAAAAAAAAAAGTACAAGCAAAATAACAGTTTAGAAATTCAGCTTTTTTCCATCATGAATTTTCGATCCGCCATCAAAATTTCCAGGAGGCGTAGTTTTATCTGACTTAACATGAATAAAACGATTTGAAATTAGTCTTAATATTACTGGCTAACTTTTTTATACAAGTTAATTTTAAAAATTTCTAAATTGCTTTATTACGGATTTTTTTGAATAATTCTACACGATAACCGACCAGTTTCTAATTAATTACAGCTGAAGTCTGCAGTATTCCCGTGGCTTGATTTCGCTCCTCGACCATTTCAGGATTTTTACTAAGCGACCTTTCTGAAATAAATGTATTGCTCTTTCCAGGTAATACTGGGGGAAATGACATGGATATCGCCAAGACCTAAAACTGGATTAGTAATCCGACCTATTCATTGGCACTGGTGATCCAGTTCATCAAGGTAAAACATACCTTTAAAACGCATCCTTGGTAATAACTCTTAAAAGCTTCATTAAAAATATATATATTATAAAAATTGCAATAAATATACAGTAAAAAACCACGGTCACAATTTTAATACATAAAACAAGCAAATAAGTTTCATCAGTCGGCCTCGTCTACTGTAGATCCATGATTATTATTATCGTCAATGGTGCCATTTGTATGTATATTGGATGAGAGGAAGTTAAACGTGCATATCGTAAGAGGAGACAATTAACGTGAAGACCCGGATCGTTAAGTATCTATTTTAAAAAGATAACTATGGACTCTGCCCGTCTGGTACCCAGACCGCGAACTGTTTAGCTCCAACGATGTTTCCTATCGAACAGAAGCGTAATTTTTATTCCGTGCTAAAGAAAATTACTTAATGGACAGAGAGGCCGAGCGGGACATCTGACAGACGCCGAAAAGTGATTGTGGCAACAGGTTGACAGGGAAAACACACTTTCCAAACGGAAGGAAATGCCATCCGTTTTAAGTAATTCATCAAAGTGGACGATACTTAACGATTTAGAAGCGTCTGTTTAAGAGAGGGTTAGAAAGGGAGAAGAGACGTATTAAAGATACAAAAATGTCCGTCTGCTCCAAATGCGGCATCAGAGTTCAAAGCCCAGACCGCAGCGCTAACTAATTCTATGACAGGCGGCCTGTTAACGACACTGCCAATCAACGGCGGCGTCTGGTGCACTAAGCCCTATTCTCAGACATCTATCGATAACGGCACCTACCTATCCATATGGAAATAAAGACAATGACACACAGATCGCGTGATAAGGCGCCGTGCAGATGTACAGTCGAGTATTTGACGCCTGACAGTGGAGCAGTTGAGACCGTTCGGAGAAGTAGCCCCGTCAGTCGTTAAATTACAGAAAAACAGTTCCAGCTTGTTTGTATTCTTAAAAAAATAAGACAAGGCACTTAATTTATATGGGAAACAATCGAGATATAAACCAAACTCCTACTTTCTGCGCCATATACACGGGGTGTTCTCTCATACAGGGTTAGGGGCGCTGTACCATTACGGGTCTATCTCGAACGAGACAGTCTTATACGCCATACACCTGTGTCTTTATGGATGTAACTCTGTCATATAATAAACCTTATTTTCCACGAAGCCTTTAAAAGGTAACGCACTCTGATATTATGGTTTGTTGTTTGGTGGATGGGGCGGACAGAGATCCATATAAGTACAGGCGTCCTGCACATTTTGGCAGGGATGAATCCACGCCTTTATGAACAGCGATAGTGTTTAGGCGAGAATATGCAGACGAAGTTGAAACAGAAGGAAGTGGTCACCGGAATGTCTCGCGCAGCCCGACCTCCTGGTGCTAAGCGAGTTAACAGGGCGCGATGGGAGGACCGTGAACACAGCCAACAGTGGCGTCAACACGGCGAAATCCAGCTGGGCCCGTTCGGTGTCGGTTTGTTGTAATTTAAACCAATTGTTTCAACACCAAACGTCCAGGCTTCGGAACTTTCCGCTGCATCTGTACTTGCAGGCCAGGACCCGGTTATGCCTGCACCAGGATCGGTCCTCTCAGCCAGGCATTACGGCGGCTGAAAAGCAAACATTAACCGGAGAGCAGTCAATGAAGGAGTCAATCACCCCTCTCTTCCATAAGGTCCAGAAGTCATGCTCGCGGAAGACGGGCTAATTCAGCTGCTTCGTTGGCGCTGTCTAGCAGCACAAGCCAAACACCAGCCCCACTTATTACCGAGCCTCGTCACTGTCTGCGTGATGTCATAAAGGTGAAGAGAACGTACATACGAGGACTGTCGAAAAAGTATCCGACCTTGAGCTTGGAAAAAATAAAAACCTACTTGGTGTGGTTCAGTTGCTAATCCCCCTTCGAAGTAGGCCCTTGTGCCTCAACACACACTTAGCAAAGCGATCCTTCCACTGTTCTTAGCATGTCTGGAATGCTTCTTCCGAAATGGCTCTCAGCTCCGCCGTCGCTTCCGCGCATGATGTCCTCTCGGCTCTCAAAGGGGAGTCTTTCAGTGGCATCTTCATTTTTAAGAACCAGAAGTCAGAAGGAGCCATGTCTGGAGATTAGGGAGCCTGGCGAATGAGTGAAATGTCTTTCTTTGCCAAGAAACCTTGGATTAGCTGTGAAAAATGAGCCGGAGCGTTGTCATGATGCAGCTGCCAGTTTTGCGAGGCCCACAGATCCGGTCTGCCGAACTGCATCAGAAAGACGTCGGAGGACTTCCTGATAGCACTCCTTTGTAACTGTTTGTCCTTCTGGTGTGTATTCGTAATGCGCAATGCCTCGTCAGTCGAAGAAAACAGTCAGCATCATCTTGATTTTGCTCTGGACATGGCGTGCTTCTCTGGGCCTTAGCGACGTTGGTGGCTTCCACTGTGATGACTGAGCTTTGGTTTCCGGGTCGTACCCGTACACCCGCGTCTCAGCTCCAGTTATCACGGTATTCTGTAAGTCAGGATCCCTGATGGCAGTATCCAGCAGGTACTGTGCAAAATCAAGATGAAGTTGTTGTTGTTGTTGTTGTTTCTGTGAAAGCAGGTTTGGGGCACAAATTTCGCTGCCAGTCTGCGCAAGTCAAAATCCTCGTTTAAAATTGCATGTGCAGAATCTTTATTGATCCAAGCCTCGTTACCAATTTCCCGTACCGTCAAACGACGATCCTCCATTATCAAGGCCCGCACTTTCTCGATAACAACTGCATTGCGGCTTGTTGACGGCCTGCCGTAACGCTGGTCACTCTCCACCGATGTGCGGCCATCTTTTGAACCTGTCGTACCATTCTTTTATTTGGGTAACACCAATGGCATTGTCACCAAAATCCTGTTCAATTTTTGAATTGTTTCGGCTTGGGTATCTCCAAGCTTTTGGCAAAACTTGATGCCAGATCGTTGCTCCACACGTTCCGTCATCACGGGCGGGCGAAATGAAAATGCGACGAGTAAGTAGTACAGCACCTCACACGCTGGCTGCTTGACAGCGACTGACGCGTCCGGCAAGCTCGCCAAAAACCACGCATGCGCATGAAGGCATGCGGCTCCACTATGCACACTTTTGCCTCCCTAAAGTCATTACTTCCAACGGGAAAAAAATAAAGTCGCATACTTTTTCGACAGATTTCGTATATCTTCTCAGCCAGGTATGAAGTTCTGTTTCTCACCTGCCGCAACTGTAGTTGCTGTATTATTTCCGGAAAACTGAACTTGTGACTGTGACAATTAGAACACACACACAACAGCACTGTCATTATTCAAATCACTTTACTGTCTCAGTGCAGGGTTAGGAACACCCGCCTCCCCCAAGAGCTGGCAGGTTACCTCAGGCGAATTAAAATCGACATACGAAATGGTGGGATCCAAATTTAATTAGGAAGGTTCCATTAATATCTAGCAGACCTTTTGCGATTTCGCAAAGTCAAAGGCTCTTGACCCCACCACGCTCACTTGTAAAGATCAGTCATTGACAGGAAATGACATCATAGCCAAATCTAAACCTCTCGTCCTCCACACGTCATCACCATGACATACCGCGAGTTCTCTTTGACCAGCTTGAAAGGTTCGCGTATTAAAAGTACTGCATCCGAAGTGTTACCTGCTTTTTTTCCCTTTTCTTGGTCTCCCGACGTTTTGGGTGAAGCTCAGGGTCTATAAAGTTGCGATGTATCATCTCTGTGATCGAAGCTTAGCATCATCAGCTCTACTTCAGCATAGTATCTACGACCCACTCTGTTGTTTGCCTCGCATCAGAGAGATCCAACAGAAGCGATAACGTTGAAGAATCTATTCGGTCCCTGAGTATCCTTTACTTGATTCTACTTTAGCAGAGATTATGGTCCGAGATTTTATTTTTAAAAATATCGCCGACAGTAGCCAATAGGTAGTGGATTCGAAAACAACCCGAACTACTTTAAAAACAACAACAACAACAACAAAGCAATAAAGGAAAAGTACATCCCGCATCACTTTTAATCCTGGTGAAGGAGGGGCATGACAGCGCCCCAAACAGTACTAAGGTGGCTGGAAGAGTTCCAATAAGTTCCTTAGCTTCAACATTGCCAATATCTATTGTTGTTGTTGTTGTTTTAAGCTGATTTAATCTATTATTATTATTATTATTATTATTATTATTATTATTATTATTATTATTATTATTATTATATTATTATTATTACCATTATTAAACGTTGGTGTCGTACGCCGATGTCTACAAGAACGAAAACCCATGGTGAGGAAGCGTAGTACCATGGTTGTCCGAGAGGAGGTGTCGCCAGGCTTGCAGCACGAGGGGCCTTCCTCGTTAAAACTCAAGTTTTGGATGTGAAAGGGAACTCACGCAGCCAGCTGGTAAAGAGAAGCGGAAGAAAGCACGCCACGAGGCCTTCCACCAGGTTAACCACTGGACCACTGATGTAAAACTACCATGGATGGTGTTCACTTTCTCTCACTTAATATGTCCAAGACACATGTTTTATTTGTTTAATTGTAATTTTTATTTATTCATTGATTTTATTTTATTTATTTACTTATGTTATTATATTCTCAATTGGATTACAAATAGTTGTTCACACTCTGAAGAACGACATAACAGAGTAAATATGATTCGAATATTAAAAAGTGAAAAAAACAAAGCAAACAACTGATTAATTCTTCAAAAGATCGATTATCGATGAAATGAAATAAAAACATCGGATCCTGATAACGAAACCTTTAAGAAAATTAAATGAAAACTCCAAATAACATTTATACACATCCGGGCGACTTCTGTTTTCTGCGAAGAAGAATAATTATTGCTGATTAAAAAATGCAGCAAGCGTCACACACATTAAAGATGAGGCTGTTTGATCCTGACGGGATCGTCATCATTCCAAACACCGGTTATTAACGTTGGGAGCCGATGATGAAGTTTTAAGCTCTAGGAATCGTTTTGGTGTTCTTGCGTCTTCAAACGGACTGTTTCTGTTTCCGGATCCCTTGCTTATCGTTAAATAAAATGACTTAGAATGTTGTGATTAATCATTTATATTGCTTAACAATTGCTAGAAGCTGCCATTTCAAAAACAAAATACTGTTTCTTTGTAACAGGCGTTAAATAGATTTAGTGGCTGTAATTTTGCGATGTTAGGCCTCGATATCGAAGACGTAAAGAACCCGTTTAGTAACAATGGATACTGCACGATAGTGACCAGGGTTAAAGATGGCTTTTACTAAAAAAATAGATAAATTGTTGCAGCTTCTGCACTATTTTATTATTGTTATTGTCGTCGTTACTGTTCCAGATCTCATTCACCTGGGCATGTGCTCGGCTAATTATTAATGAACTGCCGCAGAAACTCCTTCCGAGTTAATGTCAAATTTCTCAATCAATGCCCGAAATACGATCCCGACGTCCCATCCGCCGTTTAACATTGATCACGTGGCGGCGCTTCCCTTTATTCCATAAAGGCTTCTTGACGAAAAGAAACAACGACAAAAACAAAAAAAAAAACTCATGCAGAGTATACATTCCACCGTTCTGAATTTTCCAATGATCAAGCTAACATGGACGCCACCTGACCCGAATATTCTGCGGTTTTTCGCCAATTTAACTGCTCCTGTATCCCCTTAAGAAATAGATCCAGATTTCAAAATTTGGGGGTGATAATTACGCAGGCGCTTTTGAAAGAGAGTGGGGGGGAGACAGGGCAAAAGAAAAAGCAAATAATTCTAGATTTTCCAACTCGTCCATAATTTTGCTCCTATCATATGGTGCACACTCAACACCCAGTTTACCATTTTTAAAAGTCACAGAAGAGCCGTAAGAAGCATTCACAATTTATAAAGTTTTAGCAGTTCCTTAGTTATTTATAAATATAACACACACAGGAACAACACACAGACAGATGCACATATACAGGCTCGCACGGCACGTATGGTAGTGAGAGCTTAAATTGTGCATTATACACGATAATTCTACTTTTGTTCTACGTATAATTACACGGTGGCTATTATAATTTTTACGCTGTTGCTTACTGATATCTGATTTTCTTTTGTTAAGATAATATCCTTTAGGTTTATTAGCTAAATATTCAATTTTGGCATTGCAACACGCAACAAACACTGGTTGTTTTGCTTGTTTTATAAATCTGAGATGATGCAGGTCCTGTGTAATAAAAGCCAGGTACCGAAGCCGCGTTGCGGTTGATGGTCACCTTTCTTCTGTAGGTAGAAATTACAACGACCAGGAAATAAATGTACTGACCGTACAAGGAATAGAGTGTAACACAACCTGGTCTGTGTTACATATAACAACCACCTTATGTACTTACTGTGCGTTTTGCATGAAGTTTACTCAAATGCCACAGTTTTGTATTTTAATGAATAATTTCCCAACAGAAAAACCCAAAAATAAACAAAGTATTTCGGGATGAGTGCAAACGTGTATGTGTGTGTATACACCGAAGTTCTTCGCGTGACTTGTAACGACCAGAAAACCAGGTGTCCTGACTTCGGGTTCGTCACGTATAATACCGAGATTAGCCGAAAACTGCTGCACGTGAGCATCCGGAAACATCAGCATCTATTACAGGCCAACATAAAAACCTGTCCATCTACATATTGAATTCACCTTTTCTGAAATCGATAGTTATCGGTTATCATTTTATAAGCCATTAAAACATTCTTATTTAAATTATAAAATCTCGGTTAACTTATTTTTTAAAAAAAATATGAAGTAATCTATACTTCACAGAATTACCAAAGAGTTATACGGAAATATGCTGGAAACAAAAATATAGGGATATTAGGGTTTAGGGTGCATCTGATCAAAATTGTTATGGGTGACCCAGCCGGAAACCACCGTTATATGTGTTTTCGACTCAAGTGACTAAAATCTAGCGTATTAAAAACGTGAAAACATCTATTGAGTAACCTCCCTTAAATTATATATAGGTGAAATTTCTCAAAAACTTACCTACCTTATACATCTAAAACTGAAAAGTTCCAATAGCGCCTTCTTTTCTCAAACATCGACATTGGTTCGGGAAAACAACGGGATACCACCTAAACTATTAATCTCACTGCGATGGATCTGCAGACTACTGATGATGCTACTACTGTCTGAGACCGAACTTGCCACAAGTAAATGATATCGCAGCTTGAAATTCCACTCGGTGTTAGAAGAAACAAAAAGAAAAATGGATAAGTTAGGCCGTCCCCGTGAGCTAAACTTTACTGAAAATCTGATAGAGAAGTGGAGGAAATACGAGCAGCAATGTGATGTGATAGATGATGACATTTTGGTTTTGGGTAAAAATAAAGACACTATAAAGCTAAAAAAATGTTCCGCAGAAAACAAAAGATGTAAATGATAGAACGAATAAACAAAAGTGAAACTTTAGACTTTTAAGAAATACCATATGTAGGTTTTGTGTTTGGTGGGAACGAGTCAGAAGCAAACAAATTGAAAGTTGAACCAATTCTAATGATTCAGAAACCAAAATATATAAAGGAACTACAGAGATTTTGTGGAACTTTTAATCTGCCGTAGAAAATTTATACCAAACCCATCATGAACTAGTCTTCGCGACAACTACTTGAGGAAGGCACTGGGATGCTACACAGCAAGCGGGAAATCACGAATACATCCGAGTTAAATTATTATGATGTTGATAACTCAGTGAAGGTTTCTGCTAATACATCACCCGAAGAGCTAGGGGCATTCTTTTTGCTAAAGAACCATCCAGTTGCATATGCTTCAAGTTCATTAAGGAAATCAGAAAAAAATATTATGCTCAAAATGAAAAAGATATGAAATCCTTAGCGTTTGGAACTATAAAATTTCATCGGTACATACTCAAGAAAAAATAAAAATACCGAAGCAGGTAAGGGTTCGCTAGAGAGCCTAGAAAACTTCTTTCATCAGCATTATCAAAAATTGTCCAGAAACACTGAAAGTCTTAAATAAGAATCTTAAACCATACTGGAACTTCAGAAAACAAATTAACTATATAGATAAGCTTGTACTAAAAGAATATAAAGAACAATAGTTCATAAATCTATGCACAGGAAAAATGCTTAGAAAAATCCCTAGCACTTACCTAACAAAAGAAAATTACCTCCGAAGAGCAAGCGTTGTATTGGCGAAGAGCGTGGGAGGTCGCAGTGTTTTTTTCTGTTGTCGATACCGGAGCGGACAACGACGAAAATAATTTAAAGCACACAAAATAGAGATAGAAGATGGAATGCGGTAAGAACCGGTATTTGAATTAATAATAATAATAATAATAATAATAATAATAATAATAATAATAATAATAATAATATAATAATAATAATAATAATAATAATAATAATAAAAAGAAAAATATCTAATTGCCACATTGAAAGACACAAGATTCATTTACATGACAGGAATTTATGATCTCCAGAAGCAGAGGTGAGCCTCCCCCCAAAAAAACAACAAAAGATGAGTGGGAAGGAATAGGAGAGAATCTAGAAGAGACAGCTGAGGCTTGATCAAATCGAATGAAAAGCCATGTCAACAGATTGAAGAACTCAAACCTGCACATGCAAGTTCAGCGAGGAACAGTCCGTCAACTAGAAAAACCAAACAATGACTGCAGCACGACTGAAGAAAAACAGTTTTAAAAGTGACGTAGTCAGACTGACCCTGACCATCCATCAGTAAGATCAATGAGAGAGTCATCAGTAAACCAGTAAGATTAATGAACTAAGATACCTTTTATGAACGTATGCAAACTTCGCTGATTAAATTAATAAAAATACCACATATTATAGAAATAGATTTCAAACTTAAGAAGAGTAATATAGCGCAACTGGATTATCTTTCTTAATTGCAACCCTCTATAGACACGTTATCATAGGCAGAATGCTAAAAAAAAAAAAAGAGTTTTGATCACAGTGACCACCGTCTTTATTAGTACACGATATCGCCATCTCGAAACTCCAAACACGGAATATCATGACAACCGACCTAAAAATCGATTGCTATGCAAAAATACGAATTTCGAAACGCATTTAGTTTTGCTAACATCAGTTTCGCAGTAAAATCCACGTTGGTAGTCCTCCAACATTTCATGCGACCAGAGACGCTTTCAAATAGGCAGGTGACAGAATGTCGCCAGGAAGGCCACATTTGCTACAAATGACAATGTTGCAGTCAGTCATCAGCAAGCCGTGTATCCGCTACCTCCAAACCAGTGCCGTTAATGACACAGGCTAGGAAAATGCTCAAAGAACGGAAGAACCCGGTGAAACGAGGTAGTCAGAAAATCTTAGGTATTAAGAACATCGATTCGGAGACAATTTAATTTGTTAGTCTGACTTTAAGCAATTGACATCACTCCCTCTCGATTAGCCCGCGCACGCAAGGTGGCATCATCGTTGTACAAGGGCAGCAGCAAGTAATATTTTCTGACGCATCGAGAGTTGTCTGTCCATAGTTTATGTGTATAACGAGTCTGTTGCCAGCTGTTTGTTTGTTTTCTCTTTCTAGCACAATTGTCATGGTGGTAGCAGAAATGCAACGATCACCTAGGTTTTCAGAGGTTTCCGAATGAGATTGCCTTTTCGTCAAAGACTAGAAGCAATGTTTGTGTTGCGACACTACAGGCCCGGGCCACGCACGGTTAGAGTCATCAGCCGTCTTAAGGACCCAAATCGCTGACCCAGAACTGGCAGCATATTTTATGCTAAGTCTGCTAAATTCCTAATTTCATTTATTTCCCCATTTGCTAAATCCACAGTCAGCCTAATCAATAAGCTGCTGATTTGACTCGCTCACAGACCACAATTAACGGGTTACCTGCCTCGCATTCCGTGTTTACAGAGCTTAATTAGGGCCGCTGTTTATTACGGACGGTGAGGGGACCCTAATTCCCTAACCCTAAACACAATTCCGCCGTGAAAACAGCGAAGAAGCACTTTTACGTTTATGCTCCACTTTTCTGAATTAAATAAGTTTTCTTTTTCACTTTCCTACTTTATAAAATTAGCTTCGTAAAAATGTCTAATCGCCTGGAATACACAACAAGTGTCTGATTCTGTGGGCGGCGACTGCGTGAAATGTACGAGTCCGCAAATTTAGCGAATCAAATCTAAGAAACTGTTTCTCGATCTGAAACAGTTTTTTTTTTTTATTAAAAAAAGGAAAACAGAAATCACTTCGCTGATTACTGCCTTGGTAATTGTGGTGTTTGCCGGATTGTAGGTTTTGGCCATTTTTTTAACGAGTCAAGAAGCCGATCCGCGACTGCTGAATGAGATGAAACAGAGGGAGAGCTTTAGTTAAAGTAGGCAGCCAGGGAAGTTTATGGCAAATCAAAGTCCTGTAATAATTTTAAAAATAAAACTGATCGGCCGAAAATTAATCGCTGACGTTTAAACAGTTCACTCCCAACTTCGCCAAAATAAGAGGGACAATTCGTGTTGCTGTCCACTCGATAGTTACCTGCTGAAATAGAAATAACTAAAATCGTTATATGCCAGCTTTTTCAACATTTAAAGGTATTTAAAAGATCGCATTCATTTGACAATTTCTCATTATTATTATTATTATTATTATTATTATTATTATTATTGTTGTTATTATTACTACTAATATTAAATGTAGTTTTTAAAAAACGACTTTAATATATTTCCCAGAATACGTTGTATACATTTTTAACCCTGCCAGCGCTATGAGTTTGAGAGTATCTTGATAAATCACTATAGAGGGCAGGTGAAAGCCAAGATCTATTATTGGGTCGTTACAAAAGTTTTGTGGGTTTTTCGACTGTTAATTTGTGGTTCATCTTTTGCATGATTGTCAAGGTGTATGCAGATAAGTTCTATATTGTTTCGTAGCGTGTGCTTCGGCATACATTATGTAGAACCTTTCCTTTTTTAAAAATCATAAAATGGATATTCGTTTCAGGTTTCTGAGTGAAGCCGGGATAGAAAATATTTCCGTGCCGTTTTGCTTGACGAGTTCCAACCAGGCCACAAAGCGAGCGAGGCGACTCGTAACATTAAGCGAGCATGGGACGAGGACACAGCAGCAAATGAGCGTATGGTACAAAGATGGTTTGCAAAGTTTGGATCAGGATATGTGAGCCTCGAAGATAAGGAACGTAGCGGACGTCCTTCCGGCTGTGATGAGGACCGTCTGAAAGCTTCAGCTGAAGCCGATCCGAGAAAAACAGTGCGCCAAATTGCTGGAGAGCTCGACGTAAGCACTGCAACTGTTTTCCGGCATTTTGACGCAATTGGAAAGATGAAAAGGCTTTGACAAGTGGGTGCCTCACGAGTTAAATGACCAACAAAATCATCTTCGACTGGAGATCTTTTCTTCGCTTTTCAAAGAAACAAAAACGACCAAATCATACAGAGGGATGGATAAATGGATCCTTCACGACAATACAATCGCAAACAATCAGCACTGTGTCGACAGACAGAGACAAGGCGCCTAACCACATTCCAAAACCCAGCCTCCACCCAAAGGCCACGGTCACTGTCTGGTGGACTGCATCTGGAGTCATCCAGTACAACTTCTTACAACCTGGCGAAACCATCATGGCTGTAAGGTACTGTCGTAAATTAAATGTTGTTCATCGGGAATTCTCCCAACGACAGCCGGTCGGCATTGGTGAAGCAAAGAGACCCAATCTCGCTCCACGACGATGCTCGTCCTCTTGACTATTCAGAAACTGAACAGGTCGGGGTACGAAGTTCTCCCTCACCCAACCGATTCACCAGACCTTTCTTTCACAGGCTACGACTTTTACAAACGCCTCGACTACTTCCTCCGTATGAAATAGTTCTCCAACCAAGCAGCAATTAAAACTGCCTTCCAACAGTTTATCGACTCCGGAAATGGTATAAATGCGCTTGTAACTCGTTGGCAGAAGTGTACTGATTGTAATGGAACTTAGTTTGATTAATAAACTTCACGTTCAGCAGCGATATGAAGTCTCATTGTTGCGGTACAAAGACCGACAAAACTTTTGTAACAACCTAATACTATGTAGCTAATATATATTGGCCGCGATTTACTCACAAATATTTTTCTCTTCCAGAAATTATATGTATAAAAATATTTTTTTTCATAAGAAGTTGCAGTCACATACCGAAAGTTAAATAACTTGGACATTTATTATTATTATTATCATCATCATCAGCTCAGTGTCCATGAGTAGTTTTCCGAGAGTTCACAAAAAACATTATCGCAATTGCAAAGACCGCTGCAGAAAACGACAAACGTCATTGTTGGCAAACATTTCGGTTTACCATTCTCCCCTTCGCTTCTATCAGGCGGCCATCAGCTGCTGTTAAGTGACAGGTTGTTCAATCAGTGCCCCACCAATTCTATAACACATTCTCCACGCTGTGCCAAGGACGCAGCTGAAAGATTTTATGCAATTATGTAAAATCTAGTGAAAATTATAAAGGAATACTGCTCAAGAGTCTTCCGCAGGAAACTAATCCGGATCGGAAAACGGAACGGTAACCTTCATTTTCAGATGTGTAAGGAAACTCGCGTGTCCGGCTGGCGAAGAAACCATGGTGTAGATAGGTAGCCGCGTCAAATCGAGCCAGTCCCGGTCGGGATGCAAATTCGAGTCTTAAATCTAAATGTTGGCACAGGCTACAGAGGTTACTTTACAGAAGAAAAGGGAATAACTATTCAGCATTTTATATGAAGGAAGGTTACATTATGTACGAGTATTTTAAATTCCTTAAAATTTACGTGATTTTGCACTATATATTTAATCAGTTTCTTCTTTAGGTTTTCTAAATTAAAAATTCTTGAAATTCATTTGACTTTTACCTCCACCAACTAAAGCGACTTCTTCCACCTTTACCTGTGCGCAGCTGAGAAAATGAAAACCCTGAAAAATTATAACGGAAATCAACAGTCTTTTTTTTTTTTTTAAACCGCTCTGATGCAATAGATTCCGGTCGAGGAAGTCGATGGTTATATATATTTCAGTATAAATTTTCCATAAGGAAAAAAAAAAAAAAACAATTCAGTTCTCAATCCGTACTTTATACCTAACAGTAGCTTTAGGAACACAAAAGGCATATCAGTGCGAGAGTTGTACATTTTCTTCGAAGCAGCTGAACGAAATGTAAAGCGAAGCGAAAATCCAATACATGTTCGTATCTTAAAGTATATATGCATTTTACCGAAATATGTCTTTACAAAATCAATATTTACCACGAAACTCCATACAACATCGGATAACGCACAGCTCTCCCATAATTATTGCTGAAATTTTACGTAAATCTATAAAAAAAAAAAAAATCGGAGCCGAGATGCCAGCATATTCCATCGAAAAGTTAACCGATCAGTACTTACATGATCACTTGATGTCATACTTATGCCGACCGCTGTGAGGCCGGAGGGATTTCCTAAACATGGGATTCGAGTATTGCCTACATTCAAAAGAAATGCAGCTTAAATTGGGTAAGCGTTCTCAGCCTGAATCACTCGTTTGATTTTCAGATAACGATTCCATAGTCAAATACGACGTCTATACCTCGCAGTCCAGTGCTGTGTAAAGTTATCCAACCGTTCCCTTGCATGTATTGTTTTATTTTAACAGTGACAGACTTCCTGTGTACGGTAAGTCGGGTAAAACCCGAACGAGTTGCCCGTGTGTGTAGTCGTTCGGTCAGAGTCGCAACATTTCAGGCCGCTTCGGCTCCTCGCTGTCTATTGAATAAGGATGCACTAAAACAATAGCAGAAACATAACCAGGACTCCAAGCATCTTTCAAAGATGCAGTTAAAGAGATAAGGCGAGTAAAATCCTTTTTTTTTAAGCTTAGAAAC
This sequence comes from Nautilus pompilius, assembly GCA_018389105.1. Classification (NCBI taxonomy): domain Eukaryota; kingdom Metazoa; phylum Mollusca; class Cephalopoda; order Nautilida; family Nautilidae; genus Nautilus; species Nautilus pompilius. The sequence goes on along the minus strand of JACATO010000472.1, from coordinate 1,749 downwards.
CATATTAAGAATAAAATGACTATTTGCGTGGGTGACGATAAATCCACAGAAATGATGGTTTTTTTCCAGTCGGCCCCTAATAAACAAATATTGAATGAATTATCGTTTTAGCAATGGATTAGTGTTTTGCAAAACAACGCATTAGAGCCCAAATAAACAAACTCGTTCTGGACGTTCGTTTTCCTTAAAAAAATAAATAAATAGAGAAACGGGAAAATAAACAACAACAAAAAGGTGACGTCAGTAGTGCTTTCCCCTCTGGTGCAAAGTTCTTTAAATGGACAGCTTAGATCAGCGGCACCTGGATACCGAGAGGTGAACACCAAAGTTGAAAGGAAGAAATTCAGAGCCAAGCTGACAGCGGTGTTGTAGCGAATGGACATCTGTTTCCCACAGATACAAGAGTGAGTGAGCGACTCTCAGTAGATACGCGACTATTCCCAAAGTTTTTTTTTTTTTTTTTTTTAAATTTCGTGTATTTTCCGAGTGCGATCAGTCAGAATTTGATCGTCGTGGCCTAATAGGACGGAATATAAAACAGTATAATGACATCTCTCTGAGATTCTGATACTTTTGAAACGTCGACTGTGGTTTTTAGCGAATACCCAGTATTGTCTAGCAGATCTTCGTAGGCGTTTTATTGTTGGATTGGGTGCTTTGTTTTGTTAGTGACATTCATCAATAAACGAATTAAAGAGAAAATCTTGTAGTAAAATAAATATTCAACAAGTTGTTTCAATCTGGAGAATGTTCGCATCGCCACCTGCAAACTTCCTGGTATTGGGGGATGCTAAATCTGTTCTCAGTCATTGCCAGTTTCCGAGACCGACTCGTTGATGTAGGTTTCCTCTGCTCCCCGCTAGCTACAGGTCCAGAGATCGCACTTCTGATAACTTCCTTATAGGTCTGACTATCGCTCAAGGCTGCTTTCCGACTTAACTTATACCATGTAATCAGTAAGGTTCTTTTTTTTTATTTTTGTTATTCCTTAAAATTTTATACCAAAAGAATTGTTTGTTCTTTTGTACTGTTTTCCATACATAATAATTGAATTTTTGACTACTCTTCCATGCACGCTTATTTCTTACAGTCTGAAGACTGATGATGCTGCTGCTCCCTTGCTACCTGTATTTTCCGTTAATGTTCTTCTTATATTTATTTCTATCTCTTGTCTTTATAGGATGACTGACCATTTATAGGCTTAATTTCGGACAAATCTCCTGGCATATGTCGATTCATTAAATTCAAAATAATAATAAACCTGCTGATCCAGCCAAAGCATTCATTGTTAAAAAAAAAAAAAAAAACAGGTTGATAAATCAAAATACTGGAAACTTTAATCTATGAAACAAGGTTATATTTTGAAATTACAGACCACACATCGATGTCGTACGAGATCCAAGTCTCGTTTTGGATTCAGTAATTTAGCTTTATTTTCCAATAGTTAACATCGCTAACAACAGCACAGACAACTAGACTGATGCTGATAGTATTAAGAAGTCTAAAAGGCAACTTGAAAAATATCAATGAAATGTAAATGTATAATTTGATCAGCGAGACTACAACTAGAAAGTCTAATGGCGGCCAGCTTTAACAGAAACGTAAACTATTCATTAAGATAAACAATTTACACGAAAATAACTGTTTTTTGTTTTAAATCATGAATTTCATACATCGCACTTTTTTTTAGAGCTAGAATGACAGTCCGTAAAAAAACTAAAGATGGATAAAAAAAAAAAAAAAAAAAAA